>APFE030714744.1:0-11195 GCA_000404065.3 Pinus taeda
ACCTCAATGATCCTGCCCCTATTCCAGCCTTCTTGGAACTGTCACTCTACATCGCCCCACCTCCTACTTGGGGGTATGGATGCATGTCCTTCCTCTGCCCACTTGGCTCGAAATTTCTCCCTACTGGAGGTCTCTGCATGAGTGGATGCCTCCGCTCAGTCTCCTCTCATCTTCTCTAGTTGTGGCTGCTCTACAACCTCCTGAAGCTACTTCACCAATTGTGGCTCCTCCACAATTGTCTGAGACTTTTTCTGGCGTTGCATGTTGAGAGGTAATTTACTCTCCCTCTAACCACCAAGTATCTAACCTTTGGCTTGCTCCTCAAGGCTTTGAATACATCTTGTACTTCAAGTGCATACAGGTTCTTGGCTAGCACACCAATCTGTTTCATCTTTCTCGTCGTCACGAAATTTTCTAGAAAAAGAGTTGATTTTAAATCAACAATATCTCCCTCATCCGAACTCTGATTCAGTCGATTTTTTTTTTTGTTGTTGTTAAATTTGGGTCTTTTTCTGCAAGGAATCCAAATCTGCTACTTGTTTCTAAAAATTTTGCACACAATTTTTCAGATATGCTCTGAAAACTCAAGGCCCAATTTTTTTTTTTTTACTTCTAATTCTCTTCTTCGTAAACTGTTCTCCGCTTTGATCACCTTCACTCTGATACCATGTAGAAATTTACACTGTAGATCAACAGATTATGCAATATACGAAAGAAAAATACAAGATCTACTTCTACAACAAACTTTTCAGAAGCTTAATCAATTTGGGCAAGATCAAATAGAACATATATAACAAAGAAGAAGATTCAATCACACATGAAACACAAAAGAATACTCTAGGGAAAGCCTTAGTTAAAAACCCCGATCTCTGTATTATCATACAAGTGGAAATATGCCCAGATTACACAAAGCTTTAGCTCACAAGCTATCCAGCTCTAAGTACAATCCCTCACGGTTTCTCATAGAGAGAATAGACAACAGATATGCCTTTCTTCAGTCCTCCAAGCCTCTTATTTCCTTGCACAGTTTCTCCTAGGTCCTCTAGCTACAACCTATGTGATTCTCACCTCACACACAACACTGACCTCTGAAATAATTGTGCAATCCTGAAGGAGATGATTCCTTCTGCATGGATGAGTTTCCTTTATAGGAAAATTCCTCCAACTGATAGTACATTGCCCCTTCCTTTAATCTCAACTGGGTCTTTCTCTGAACTGACATGCATGAGTTATTTATGAGAGAATATTCAGTTATCTGGAGAACACTAGTTGCATGCATGCATGCATTAACTAACTGAACTCACAATTAGTTCCTCCAACTGTTTGGAACTAATTTCACTAGACCTAACTCAGTTAACTGAGCTAAATAATTATAACTCAAATACAACTCATCATTATCTCCTTAATTAAGGGCTAACTTCCTCAATTAAAGGGATAACTGTTGCATGCCTTCACAAAGACTTCATGTTTGAATTTCTCCAACTAATTAACTCAAGATGAATTAAATAATTATTTTTCAAACAGCTAGTGAGACTAAATTCAAATTTTAATTCAGGGACTAATTAAATTGGAATCTATTCTGAAATGCTATTTATAGAAATGCTATTTTTAGCATTTCTATTTTTTACTATTTCCAACAGAGTTGGAGTATATCTTGAAATGCTATTTATAGCAATGGTATTTTTAGCATTTCATGTTGCTATTTTCAACATAATATATGTAGATGGTTCATAAATTTCCTTAGATGGTTTGTCTTAGATTAATGTAGAAGTCAATTGTAATGGTTTTGAAGTCTTCCATGAAACATTCACCTATTATGGTTTCTTTGTTGAGTAGTTTATCATTCAGTTTGTAAAAGGTACATAACCAATTAATGAACAAAAAATATAGTAAAGTTAATGGTTCTCACCATTATTCAGTGCCAAGAGAACGCATCATTGACTTGGTTATGTTGAGTCTGTTATATGTTGATGTGTGTTGTTGTTCTTTGGTGCTTGAAAGGCATCAATTACAGTTTACGCTTATGTGTATATGTCAAAAAGGCCACTTGTGTGATTGATTGTTGGACAATATTAGTACCTAGACATCTTACCTATATAAAGAGAAATATGTATTTCAATGCATACTACTAGGATGGAAGCATGTCCATAGATATATTCAGTATGTAGGTTATTTTTCGGGGTAGTCAAGAAGCGTCAGTCCTACAAGTACAATCAATGATGGCCAAAGGAAGTTATGTTTTAAATGAAGGTCAAGTTGTAGCTCGAAGTTGTAGTGGCGAAGAAATAGTAGTGTCCATGAGATTTTAGAGTGGATGTGAGTGTTGATGAAGACTAGTGAGACAAAAGATTAATACTGTAATTTGTGTTGTTTTTTTATTTGACATGTAAGCATTATGAGAGAGACTTAAGAAGATAATACTCCCATGATGATTTTAGAATTAGCTTAAAATTTTGTTGAGAGAATATCTCAATCTCATTGTCCATATTTAAAATCAGTTTAATATCAATCCAACTATGTATATGTATCATATTTATAAATAATATATACTTTTCGAAATGTGTAAATTAATTTTCTTCGTAAAATAATAACCATAAAGTATCTAAAAAAAATTCTCTTTAAGATTGAATTAATTAAAATGAAAAAGTAAACTTATAACGCTATAAAATTACAACTGATAGATACATAATATCTTAAGTCTCCTTATGACAAAACTTTTAATTTTAATTTATCAAACTAAAATATGAGTGAGAATAAAAAGTTAAACTTATACTACTATAAAGTTATAACTCGGGAACACAATACATATCTTAACCCACTTTATTTTTAATAATCTTTGTTTTTGTTTTTTCAAATTAGAATCTAATAATAATAATAGAAGTATTATTGTGAAAATGAACGGAATTTAAATAGCGACATATAAACTTAAAAAAGCACACCCAAAACTAAAGAAAAATCCCAATAAATATGACCACTCACAAATACAACAAACTGTAAATAAAATTAACAATAAAATATACATGCACATTCTTGTGCTTTCTAGAAAGCACAATAAATAATTATAACACGATATATAATTACAACTATACATGATCAAGTTTGGACTATGAATAGTAATATTATAATATTGTCATTTATTATTAATTAAGCTTACTTTTGTGCCTATTTAATCATTTGCCAAACATAAACTCTAAGCAATCATATTATTATCCCACATTCCACTTTATGGGATTCATTCTTTCTATACTTTTAAATGTTTGAGTTGTCAAAATACTTTAATATAATGATGCTTCACAACGCACTTTTCATTTAATGTGGTTTTTAGAGAAGGAATTAGATTTAATTAATTTTTCATCCTTATCATTAGTTTAACTGAATATGGTAGGTGTGATTTTTTTAAATGAAAAAGTGGTTGAAAATCATATGGTGTTTTTTAGAGAAGGAATTAGATTTAATTAATTTTTCATCCCTATCATTAGTTACTAAATATGGTATGCTAAATATGGTAGGTGTGATTTTTTTAAATGAAAAAGTGGTTGAAATATGGTGTTTTTTAGGGAAGGAATTAGATTTAAATTAATCTAATTCCTTCCCTAAAAAACACCATATTTCAACCACTTTTTCATTTAAAAAAATCACACCTACCATATTTTTTCATCCCTATCATTAGTTAGGGAATATGCTATACTAAATATGGTTGGTGAGATTTTTTAAAATGAAAAAGTGGGAGAAAATCATATGTACAACTAAGGAAGGATGCCAAATATTAATATAAATCCTACATGATTATCATAGTCATGGAATGATAACTTTGATTTTTAACGATCAGCATCCGATGGTTCATTTATTCTCATCCTCAAATGTAATAATACATTACCACTAAAACTCATAATCTATGTACAATAAAATAAAATAAAATATTATAATTATTATGTTATAATATAATAAAAGTATATATCAAAACATTATTTCAGGGGTTTTAAATAGGTCAAACATTTTAATAATAATATTTTAAAAAAATAAATATATTATAAAATAAGATATAAAGTCATAATTCATTATTTGAAGTTAAAAATACATATTAAAACATTTTATTGTTGTAACACCGGGCCCTTTGGATTGGTTTTGATTACTAGATTGAAAAATAAAGTACTTTGGCCAATAATTCGCTTTTAAGAGGCCATACTTTCCCAATATTCCACTTATTACAAAAGATATACACAAATCTAAGGAAGCAATCATGCCGATTTGGTAAACTAGTTTGAATGGGTAGGCAAAAAGGACCATAACTTTCTAAAATGATTAACAACCTTATGCCATCAAAAGTTATTTAAAAAATATTCCTCTAACTTAAAAATATGAGTATGTGAAAGATAAATGAAAATCTTTTTAAAAATGGGAGATATAAGTTTTCTTTCTCAACCAGTTAAAAAATGTTCACCTATATAATATTGATAAATTAAATGTTGAATTATGTAATGGTAATTAATAATATATGATATTATATTTATATTATTGAAATATTGATTAATAAAATACTAAATTAATATTTAGTAATTGATAAAAAATAATATATATATATATATATATATAAATTATAAATATATAT
Source organism: Pinus taeda (assembly GCA_000404065.3). Lineage (NCBI taxonomy): Eukaryota > Viridiplantae > Streptophyta > Pinopsida > Pinales > Pinaceae > Pinus > Pinus taeda. Next base: position 4,610 of record APFE030714744.1, read on the forward strand.
ATATTATATTATTTAAATAAAAATTTTCAAAGAATTTTTTTTGGCGTAAATCATATTTAAAAACTTTTTTGATGCGTTTTGAACCAACTAGTGTGATTCAGTTAATATATTTAATCATATATGTATAAATTATAAATGAAGGTTGGGTTGAATAATTTATTAACCTAAGTAAAAAATATATTAATATGTTAAAATTGAATAACTAACACATTTCAAATGGTTATTTATTCTTATCAATATTTTAATTTTATTTCTATTACCTAGTCAACCTAGCTGCTTGGAGTATCTGCTCTCCCTATACTTGGAGTATCTGCTTTCCCTATATAATTGACAGCCTTGATCTGACTCCTCAACTTGTCCTAACGATGAACCACACTAGTTGGTTTCAAATGCATCTGCAAAAGTTTTTCTAAATGTGATTTACACCAAAAAATCTTCTATATATATTATAAATCACAAAAGCCTCAATTCAACAAAAACTTCAAAGGTTAATTAAGTAAAAAAAATTAATTACATTAATTAAATTTTATTTATATAATTTTTACTATAAACATATATGCTATATCATTCAATATATGTATTTTTGACCTATTTATACTAAATTATTTTATTTATATATTTGATCATATTATAAAAGATCACAATTTATATAATCACTCATTCAATTTATATATATTATATATATATATATTAATAATAAATATATAATAAATATATTATAAATAATAATTAGATTAGATTATAATTATATTAGTTTAATTTGTATTGAGTGTAAAAAGGAAATTTAGTAATGAAATTTATATTTATTATAAAAAAAATATTGATTAAATTTTATATAATATATTTTTAAAATTAATATATATATTTTTCAACTTTACAATAATAATAAATATATACAACATATATGAATAATAATATTTTATTATCAAATAATAATTATATTATTTATATTTTAAATAAAATTGGAAATCATAATAATATTTATTTTTAAATAAATAATAAATAATTATATGTATATAAATCAATAATTATATTAATAAAATTGAATTGTCTCATTAAAAAGATAATAGTAATTTTGTTCAGTATCCGAGTTTTAAACTATAAATGATTATAGATAGATATGAAAATCATATGTACAATTTCACAAAAATAAATTATACATGATGTTTTTTTCCATAAAAATGTAATTAAAAAAATATATTTATTACCAATTTTATTGTGTTAATCATCATATTTTTATTTTTTCTGTATTCTTTTAAGAAGTTAATAATTTATTCATTAATATTGGAATTCATTTTTTATTTTTATTCGGATGAAGTGTGATCTTATAATTTTATCAATCAAAAATATGTTTTGACTTTTTTTAGATAATAAAAACGTGAAATTCATTTACAAAAATATTTACATTTTCTAATTTTATATTAGAATTTTATTTACACATAATACTATTTTCAATTGAACCAAAATGAGATTATTATGGTTAACCCATATAGTATTTGGAAATATGCTTCCATATGTATTATAGGTTGTTATGTTGTTGTTTCCTATATGTATGAGTTGTAGTTGTGTCATGTCTTAGTCATAAATCCACTTTCTTAGGATCTAGATTGCCAAAGTCAATGATCTATATACTATATATGTAACCGTTATGATCAAAAAAGAAATTAAGTGATTTGTGTGTAACAAATGCTCTCTACCCCATATCTAGGTTGATAAATTAGAGTTGGTTCAATCCTGACTCTCTCATAAGAGGGGCTGAGATCATGTAGTTTTAGCCATGATACTCCTATGTACATATGGTAGCCTATGAAAGTAAAAAAAAAAAAAAAAATGTGTTGGAGTGTGTATATTTAGAACCCATTGTTTTGGTTTTGTCGCATCAATGGAAAAGGATGCTAAATAGAGAGGATCTGTTGTTGCCTATGGGAAGGGAAGATAACCCACATTTATCTCTATGTGGTCGTGAGGTTACAACATAAAGGAGAGTCCGATGTTGTGCAAATATTGAAGCTCGATTCACGTTAACCTGCTTGAATCTAATCTTGCTAGAGAAGAAATTTGTGGAGAGAGACATTGCAAGTGAAGTGGTCTTGGTTGTTGATATTCATGTTTTTGACATGACTTCCAACATGCCAAGTACGATCTTCTGCACTAGCTATTTGACTATTATCTGATTGGACATTAGAGGATCCTAGAGCATGTTGATGGGTTGTTTTCTTCCAATCGAGATGGGGACTCTACGGTTTATGCTAAAACTTATGGTTACACAAACTTCATATATAAAATTGCAATGCTCATATTTGTTATGGTCTATGTGTGATGGAATAGAGCCTCCTTTAACAACAAGGCACAAAGATGGAATTAAAATCGTTGTTAGTTGCAACAGAGGAAGAATTCGAATTGTTGGATTTTGATTGTTCTTCACGGGTGATATATTTGGAAATCCTAAAGATAATCATTATTTTTTTTAGACATAGGCAATCCTCCTACAAAGTCAATAGAAACACTTTCAAAAGGACAAGAAGGAATTGGAAGTGGAGTATACAATCCTAATTTTCTATTGCTAGACTTACTTATAGCACATAAAGAACATCCTCTTACATATTGTGATACACTTTCATTCATTCTAGGCCAATAACAATACCTTTTTAGTTTTTCTACCATATTTCCTACACTGAAATGACCAACAATAAGATAAGTATATGCTTCCCTTATGATGTTGACTCTTTCACCCTGTGGAATGCATAACTTGCCAAGATGATACAAAAGTTTACCATGCACATGGTAATCAAATTCCTCTACTTGGTTGCCTTGACAAAAAGTTGCATATACATCTTTAAAGTCATCATCTAAAGTATATTGTTCAACATATCTCTCATGCATAATAGAATTATGTTTAAGAATAACTAAAACACTAACAATTGGTCTAGAAAGCATGTCATCAAACTTGTTATAGATACCTTTCTTATACCTTATCACCAAGTGGAATTGCTGCAAGAACACCATCCATCTGAAGTGCCTCACTTGTTGTAGCTTAGTTTGTGATTGCAAGTGCTGCAATGGTTGATGATCAATGTGAATGATAGTTTCCTTTCCCATTAAATAGTGTTTCCACTTTTTCACACTTTTCACCAATGCATACAATTCCTTGTCATATGTAGGATAGTTAACTACTGCACCATTAAAAGTTTCAGAATGGTAACATATGGGTTTACCATGTTGCACCAGGACCACTTTGATGGCATAGTCACTTGCATCTATTTGTATCTCAAATGGATGTCTTAAATTAGAAAGTGCAAGAACTGGAGCTGTACCGATTTTCTCCTTCAATGCGTCAAAAGCTTTTTGCTGCTTGCCTCCGCATTGAAAACCACGCTTTATGCTTGTCAAGGCGTGCAATGGAGCAATAATTGAAGAAACGTTAGAAATAAAAAATTTCCAATATTGGGCTGCTCCCAAAAATCTTCTAACCTCAGTTACATTATTGGGCTTGGGCCAATCTACAATGACTTTTACCTTTGAGGGATCTATCTTCAATTCACCCCCTCCAACAATATGTCCCAAATAAACTAATTAGGTCTTTCCAAACTCACATTTAGATGACTTTAATTTTTTTTTTTTTTTTCTTTCTTACGGACATCTAAGACTTGTTTCACATGCATGACATGTTCTTCACGAGATTTGTTGAATATCAATATGTTATCTAAGTAGACAATTACAAAATAATCAAGAAAAGGCCTTAAGACATCATTCATAACTCACATGAATGTTGCAGGAGCATTCCAAAGCCCAAATGACATAACTAACCATTCAAACAAACCTTTCTTTGTTTTGAAAGTTGCTTTCCATTTGTCTCCTTCAACAACTCTAATATGATGATAACCACTTCTCAAGTCCAACTTAGTGAAATACACAACATCTCTCAAATTATCAAGAAAATCATAAATTCGAGGAAGAGGGTAATGATTCTTTACTGTAATCTTGTTCAAGGCTCTGAAATCTACACACATGTGCCATGTACCATCTTTCTTTGGTACTTAAACAATTGGTGGCCCACATGGCGATGTGCTTGGTTTGATGACTCATTTACCAAGAAACTCTTGGATTTGTCTTTTGATTTCTACATTCTCCATGATTGACATCTTGTACATGCTAATGTTTGGAAGAGGACAATTTGGTTACAATTGGATATCATGTTGGATACCTCTTTTAGGAGGCAATCCTTTGGGCTCTTGAAACATCTCATTATATGTGTTAACAACCTAATACAAATCATATTTTAACTTTGCATCACATTCTTGGAAAGATTCATTTACAACATTCTCTTTGGGTTTGATAATCAAGAGTACAAAATTTTTTACTAGCATTGACTAACCTCTTCATTTGTCCTGCATTCACAAGTGACAAATTCAACTTCTTGTTATGTGCTCTAGGAATGTACTCAACCCCATTTTTAAGCAAGTGATATTTGTTCTCATAGTGATGAAAGATGACTCTCCTATCATATAGATATGGGCTTTCCAAGACAACACCACAAATGTCAAGTGGAATGACATCAACCTCTACCTCATCTATAAAGTTTGCAGTGATGGAAAATATTAATTTACATCTTTTTGTCGCATTCAATTTTGCATTGTCACATATCGAACCTAAAGGATATAGTTTAGGATGAGGAGTTGTTTCCAAATTTAATTTCTTGACAGTGTCTTCAGAAATGAGGTTTGATTGTGAACCACTATCAAATAGTGTATCTATCTTGGTATGTTTTGAAATAAATTTAATATGGAAAAGGTCTATTCTTTCTTTTTCATGTTGAGTTTCATTGAGGATACTACTTGAAAAATTAGTACTTGCAATAGAGTCATTACCTTTGAATCCCATGGATGTGATATTTGTTTCATCCCTAGAGTCAAATCCTAAATCATGTTATGTAGTTGCAAGATTCTTTTGTTTCCCTTTGTTGTTAAAATTTTTGGGTCTCATTTCATGATGAAGTTTCCAATAGTGATTTTCATCATGACCTTCTTTTGAAAAGTGTTTACATGTGGGTTTTTCTCCCTCTTTCTTGACTAAATCATTCTTCTTTATTTTTTGATCGAAATGGATCCTAAAAGGCTCAAAATTTTACCGTCTTCAAATTCATTGTTGATAGCACCATTGTGTAGCTCTCGTCGCTGTTAGGGTCCTATAATAATAGGATTCATAATTTTGTATTGGCTATGGTTAGTTTTGTAATATTGTGCATACTTTTGCTTTCTACAAAATGTTTTCCATATTAAAAAATAAAAAATGTAAAGAGGGTATGTCCTAAAAGAATAATCAAAGGACAAAAAGAAAGAGAAAAGATAAAAAAAGTGAAAAATATGAACCCCAAAAAGAAATAAAAATAGATCATGAAAGTGTGAAAATTCAAATGCCACTACTTTTACTTTACTATGCAAAATAAAGATTGTGTGCAGCTTGTAAAAAATGCCACAATCCATGATGGTCAAATAACTTAATATTGACCCATTCATACTTTAAATTTCATGTTGAAAGATAGAGAAATAAAGATCTAGCCAAATTGTTTAACCTTGGTAGATCAATAGTTAGGTAGAGAATAATAATGAGCTCATCAGTTTAATTTGAGCCATTGGAAGTTATAAGGTTAGAATTAGATAGTTTTCTTGTCAAAAGAAAAGGAAATAAAGGGTTAGCGAGCTCAAATGCACCCAATAAATGAAGAAAAAATGTTAGGGTAAATAAAGGATAAGTAGAAGAAGTTTTGCAAAGTGCACAAAATTGCTAAGTGTTACACAAAAATATCGTCACCTTGATTATTTGCAGTCGGTGTAGGCCTGTCATCACCTATACCAGCTTCCTAAGTAAGTCTTAAACCTCAGCTCTTCAAAACAAGCTTGAAAAAAGAGAGAAAGACATCAAAAAATCAACATAACTCTCGTTCCGCACTTTCTCTTAGCTTTTCCTACGGGCCCGCACCTTTTTTTCAAGATATCTGCGTACGTATACACTCTGTATGTAAAGGGGAGGGTGCGTACCCCTGTAAAAGTCAAAAGGCGCAATTTTTATCTTAAAAAAACTCATCTTTGGTTAATTCTAGAGTTTTCTAGAAGCATTTGTTACGTGGATTGTTCGCTCCAAGTGGTTCATGCATCCCATCATAGGAGGAACTAATCCCATGTTGAGAGGAGCTATCCCTTTGAAGGAGGACTCTATCCCTTTGAAGGAGGAGCTGGTAACTGATCTCCATTGCACTATAAATTGAGGCATTGGGTCAGTGGCCAGGGGGGTTAGAAGCTGAACTTTTGAGGGTAAATGCTAGTGAAATCAAGACTTCCTATTTGAGCTTAAAAGGAGAGATCACATACCTTTTTGGCCCCATTAGGGAGTGAGTGAATCTTGTCAAAGTAGAGGAGACTTCTTGTTGGACCCTGGAAGGAGCTTGTACAACATCAAGGCAAAGGTTGTAATTCTTCTTCTTTTGAATTAATACAATCAAGCTCATTTTTCTCAACAAGTATCTTATGTTATTTGTTTCATGGACTCCTTGACTTTCATGTTAAATATGTTTATAATACTGGTTATT
>APFE030714748.1:0-47097 GCA_000404065.3 Pinus taeda
GGAGAGTTAACTCTCCACTCGCCTAATCCAAGGCCCTAAAATCCTAAAACTTGTTTGTGTATTTAACTTAAAAGAAAAAGTTCTAGTTGATTTTAATTAGCGCTTGATTTTAAGGGCTCTTCTTTAAGTCAAAGGATGATGGAATTGAAACTAGTGGTGTTTTTTCGACGCAAAAGAAATTAATAAAACTTAACTATATGCGTATGCACTTTGTCATTTTTTTTTCGATGAAAAGTAATCTCTACAGGGTTTGGAAGGAAACTTCTAATGAAACAAACTTTTCTTTTCTTTTCTTTTCATTCATACTTCACACTCAAAAGTTAACAAAACCATTTTATGCCTAAAGAGATGCAAATCTATCCTAATGCAACACTAAATGCTTGATGCAAGATTGAAAACTACTCTAAAACAAGAAATGAAAGTTGCTTTATTTATCAAATTTTCTTTTGCCACTTACAATATTTAGATGGAATATGAGATGGTATAATTCATTTCGTCTAAATACTAAAAGCAAAACTCAAGATAACATAAAACACTTTCATTCACCAAAAGGAAACTAAATGAAAAGCAAGTTCAAGAAAGAAAAACAAAAAGTTTTCAAAAAGTTTTCTTCAAAGTAGCAACAAAAAAGTCTTTTTGAAAATGCTCTCAACAAAAACTGACACTTTGCGATTGAAACAACAAGCAAGAAACACTTTTCGCAAGTTGACATCCTACAAAGAATGAAAACTCAACAAAAACAAATGTGTTTGAAAAGGCTTTTTGACAATCGAAAGCAACAAGGAAAGCTTTGGTAACAAAAGACCAAAAAAGATAAAAAAGACAATTTCAAGAAAGTATCAAATGACAACTTTGATGAAACAAAGAAGTAGATGGTCATAAAAATCGATTTCGTTAAGCAAACAAAAAGTCACCAAAAAGTAAAGTTCAACACAGAGATTGATAACAATCTTTCTGCTCTGATAACTCAGAGCAACCAAGATTCCAATCAAGAAATCTTGCATGCTTTTAGAAAAAATATGATGACGCTTGCAAACATAAAACAAGACCAAAACTCCTTATAATTAGAGAGAAATCGGAGTAAGGATGCTCGCTGTAACACAGACAACTGATACTGACAAAAATGACTGTTTCAAACTGACTGAAAGCACCAGACAAACTTCAGAGACACAAAAATTTATAAATCCTGAAAGTTGCAAGATACACGCGACTGTACTTAGTGCAGACTGCGTGTATACGCAACTGTTTCTGAGGAAACCTGCGTATACGTGAGTTTACTTCAGACAACAAGCGTTTATACGCTTTTGTAACTAAATAAAACAACGTATATATAATATTTCAAGAAAAATAAAAAACAAACTAAAGAAACTGGTAAAACTCACAAGTCAAGAACAGACCAGACAGTAACAATAAACCAGCAAGCAATTGAGCCCTGATAGGCTTGACAAACACCCAAACTAGGAACAACAAGAGTGTTGTACCCAGCGGAGTTGCCAATTCTGTTGAGGGATTTTATTCCCTAGGGCTTTTGGTTGGAACCCTAGCAGACTAAAAGTTGTCTAAACAAAGAAACATGCACACACACATCCATTATGCTAGCAAAAGCTAATTCTAAAGTAAGAAGGACGTACCTTAGGTCCTACGTTCGGGTAGTTCCTCAAGGGTCCAAACCCTTCTTCATGTCCCTTTCGCTCCTTTGCCCTCCAAAACCAACAATTCCAAAGAATGCAGCAGTATATGGACAATGATTTATACAAAAATCATCTTTATGTTATACAAGAAGGAAGTTAGTTATGAACTTTTAAACATTCTTTCATACATGAAATTCAAACATGAACATCATAAACATAAAGAAGAAGCATATCAGAATCAAGACGTGTTTCTTTATTATAGACCAATAGAAAGTACAAAAAGAGTAATATCACCTGAGCAACCTTTGCAGGCTCCAAGCACAACCTCCTTCCGGATTCGTCCCGCCTCAAGCCTCTGTCATATCTCCTTCCAAGACTCACTCCATGATGCCATAACTAAGGGATGAACATCAAATCACAAGGAAACAAGGGTTTCCTATAAAAATGGGGGAAGTGCAGAAGGCACAAGGGTCTTCAGACCTGGTCAGGGGGAAAATCTCAGTATAATAACCTTTCTCTCTCTTCTCTCCTCCCTTAGGCCTTCCCTTTGATGTCTTTTTATACCAATTCCAAAGTAGTTTTTTAGTTAGGAATTGGTTGGGAACAGTTGAGGCCACGGGCACTAACAGGTGATTAGCAGGTAAAACCCGCGATCGCTGCCCGAAAATAAGGAGTTTTATATTTTTTAAAGTGTTTTAATACATATACGCGGGTTGGGTATATATGAACCCACGTATACACATGTTTAACTCAGAAGCAATGTCGCGTACAGGGATAAAACACTGTTTTTTAGATTTTGGACCAGGTCTGGAAGGAGGGGTTGCCCTAGGCCATGAGTGTAGCATCACAAACCATAATAGTGAGATTTGGAGCTATAACAACTGCTATGAGTGAAGTTAACAAGGTCACCATTATCTAGATTGTAGATACCTAAGTCACTTATTTGATCATATTATTCAACTTTAGCAAACATATTAGTCAAGCCATAATATTCTTTTGATTGTAAGTCTAAGGATATATGAATTGGAAAAATCTCATGATCAAAATGATTCAAAGATCTATCACCATACAAAACAATATATGATAAGGGATGGATGGATGCTCTATAATTTCATTGCTAATTGCACTACCATGTGTCATGTTGAGATTAAACTAATCAGGTAACAAACTTGAAGAACATGAAGTATTTCCTCCAAATGTTGATAAATTACAAGCAGTAGAGTACAAATGATAGAGAGGTGAAGAGGAAGAAGTGTTCATAAGTGAACCTTCTTTGACCAAAATTGATTTGAGATCTAAATCCTTCGAAACAAAATCTTCTTGAGAAACTGAACAATTAGTTGGTGTACTTCGTCATTCATCAGTGGAGTCATCCTGATTAAAATTATTGTTTCCCATAGCTTCATTTTGATTAGGGGAATTGATTGCATTTGATAAACTACTAAGATTAGTATAATGAAAATCATCCAAGAATGGAACAACATCATCTTGACATGTGGAAATTTGAAAAAGAGAAGAGAGATAAAGGATATCTTCACTTTCCTTCCCCTCTACCTATGTAATGTGAATGTATTGTACATGATCACAATTTGAACCAACAACTTGACAGTCAAGAGAGTGTTAAAAACTAGTTGGTGGAGAACATTGATCAACTAGATCATGATACAAAGATTCATGGCATAAATATGAGAGAGGATGAAAAATGTCCCTTAAAGGAGTAATACTTTCAGTGGAACAAGATTAAGGATTTAGGTTAAGAATTATAGTATCGTCTTGAGGAATGGAATAATTAGTTTTCACCTCAGGCTTCACGAGCCATTCCGGTACTTCCTTCATTGGATATGAATCATGAAAAGTGGAAGGAGGATGAGAGGATGGATTAGGATAATTATTTACAGATTTCCCAAATTCAAAATCATCATAAGGAGGAACCCACATCGAGACAAAAAAATGAGGAGGATAAGGGAAAAAAATATATGGTTGATTCCTCCTCTAAAATTAAGGGTGTCCCGTGATTTACAAGAGTTGGGGAAGAAGAAAAATCAGGAGGTTTAGATGCATTGTGCAAAGAGATATGATCCAAATTCTTGAATTTTTGTTTAAATAAATCCCAATCTGTGTCTTCTTCAATAAATTCATAACGGAGGTGAAGGAATTGATTAGAAAAATTTTCAACTGATTCATTAGGCTTCATTATTAGTTGATTAATACTTTTATAAACATCTTGGTAATCATACCTATCGAATGCTAAGTGAATCTCCTTGATGAGGTGTTCAAGAGGATGAATGGAAGAAAATGGTAGAGTGTAACACCATCGGCTAACTTTAACTTCTAGGATAAGGAAGAAGATAACACAAGCCACATCTTCATAATCAATTTCATAGTATTCACAAAACTTAATGAAAAATGATGCATGCTCGACAATGGATGTATCACCCTCACCATCAAGCTTGAATTGAGACAAAACATGAAGAGCTTAATCAGGGATGGAAATTTTACTATGGGATATGTTAGAAAAACACCATGGGATTATGATTTGAGGAAGTGCCATTTAAGATAAGATATTCAAAACAGACTCAAGGGGCATAGCTTGTCGTTTGGCCCTCCTTCTAGCACCATTTGTTTTCGGTGCTCGAAATCTGTCAACCATAGGGGTCTCCCCAATGTTAATTCCTAATAAGACCATACATTTTTTGGAATAAGAGTCCCATTTGATGTATCAACCTAGATACCATATATTCTTATATATTTTCCTTGGATACAAAGTTCAATACAAGAGATTAATCCACGGGTATTCTTGAATTAGCAAGTGAGTATGGCTTGTGAAATGTTCAGTTACAAAAAGTATCAAGGTCCTTCTACCAAAAGGGAAGAGTAAAGTGGGCCTTTAAAGGAAACTACTTAGTACTAATCTTGCAATTCACATGAGCATATACATAAGAATGAATTGTTGATCAACCAGTGAAATAGTTCACAAGGAAGCAATAATTGTTAAAGAAAATACAACACACCTTCGATAGGATAAGTACCAAAGACATCGAAATAGTTCAATTTCCTTAGTAGAGATGTGAAAAACATACATCACAAGCATTCAAAGAATATTATTACAATATTCACGACATATGCATGAAAGAATGCTAGCTTAACAAACTTCTGAATGAAGTAAAAGTTCCAAGATACATCAAGACACTTAATACCACTGGCTCCAATCGTGGAGCATTAGAGCAATCACTTGCTCCTTCGAAACAACTATATTTCCTCTCTAATGCCTGCTAGGAGGATCCAAGATCAAAAGTCCTTTTGAATGCACTAGGAAGGTGTGTATAGAACAAATGGGATGCTCATTCCACTCCCTTGTGACCCTTGGACTACCCTCACATCTGTTTCACTTCTTTATGACCTTTTGACTTCCTTTATGACTTTTCACATTACATGGATGAATCTTGGACTTCCACTTTAAATTACATTTCTCTAATATTGAATTTACATAATCTAAAAAATTATGTGGCATATGATGACTCGTGACATGACATCACATGTAATGATGACAAATACTTCAAGATTGCATGGCCATGTCAAGCTACTCTTTGTTGCTACATTCATTTTTTCTTCTTGAGAGATGGAATGTGCTCTTCTTCTTACTTCTCCTCATGGCTTGAAGATAAGGAGTCTTCAATGTGATATTTGTATTTAGCTATAGTTCAAAATTGAGGTCTCTTTATATTCTCTTGATTGATCAACTTGTCTTTGTAGCTACAAAGGTGTCTCCTATCATGGTCTCCTTAACCATATCCTTCATTACCATCTTGTCATAGCATGATAGAGTACATGTGACTGCAATCCACTCATGGAAATAAAACATCAGTATGATAACCCCTAGCCTAAGATGCTTCATGATGATTCATTGACTAAGATGGAACTGGGTGACATACCGAGAGAAAGGCTCTATGGTTGTGTAGTTGGATAGCTCAAGTAGTCAAGGGTGGGAAATGAGCCTTAAGACTATGTAATGCATAGTTCAGACTAGTTTGGGCATGTCAACTGTGCAGTAAAAGGAGTCGGGGAGGCAGGATGTAGGCTTGAGCATTGATTTTTCCCACTGTGCAGTTGTGGAAGGATGGGAGTCCAAGTGGCTACATAGTTTCATAGTTCAAGACCTCAAATATGAGGCTTAAGGACTTAGACAATGTAATGTGTAGTGAAGGACTAACTGGAGAGGAAAAGTGCATAGTTCTGGAGCTTAGGGGATAGGCTTGAACATTGGGTTTTTCCATTGTGCAATTGTGGAAGGATAGGAGTCCAAGTGGATATGTAGTTTCATAGTTCAAGACCTCAAATCTAAGGCTTAAGGACTTAGACTATGTAATGCACAGTGAAGGACTAGCTGGAGAGGAAAAATGCATAGTTCTGGAGCTTAGGGGATGGTATTGAGCACTAATATTCTACAATGCATAGTTTTGGAAGGTAGAGACTATGAATTGAACAATGCCAAGAGACAAGGTTGTTGCTTGAGGATTGTGACTGCACAATGCCTAGTTCAGGAGGGTTGGATGAGGCTTAGTGGCTCAGTTAAGGAGTTTTCCAAGTTTTTACTATGTGTGGATTAGTGAGATGAAGTTGAATAGGAATAAGACTTGGGCATATCACACACATAGACTACTTTATGACCCAACACAGGACACCTAAAACATATGAACAACATAGTTTCCTTAATGTGACAACATTGTGATAGCTCACTCCAAGTGCAACATTAAAGATACACTTTGCGAAGAAACTTGTACGATAGTGCTTGATACTTTGGAAATGAGAAAAATAAGTGTTTACAGGAAAAGAATAACTTATTATCACAAATATTACCCCTTTAAACACACCTAAACAAGATTTTGTACAATGTGTATTATCAGCCTATTTTTCTCCCTAGTGTTGATACCTCTGAGACATCATGTTGATTAACCTTTTTCCTAGACCTCAGACCTTCTTTTTCTGGCCATCACACCTAATCACATGGATGGTGTCATTATTAGAGGAACTGGAACCTTCCAATCACTGGTAGCCTACCTTATGAGAGAAACTATAATCTTTTTCTCCCTATTATGTGCCTGTGATTGGGAAATATTTCTAGATTCTTGTGGTTCATAGGAGATGAATTTCACTCATCACCTATTCGAGATGTCCAAGGCTTATCATTAAGAAGATTCAATAGCTTCTTTTCATCTTGAACATCGAAATTCATCCTCTTAGGATCTCTATTCATCCTATTTATATTGGACCATTTCAAAGGGTGAGGCTAGAGATAAAGTCTTTGGGATACAAATATTATGGTCAAGTATCATATTCCTATTGAGAGAGACATAGTTTGTGAGGCTTATGCTTCTAGAGTCCATATTTTTCCTATTGTAGTGGGGAGACTCTACCATATTTTTGAGAGGAAACCTGAGAGAAGGTATATATGTACTTTGATCTTGGATTAATAGAAATTCATGTTACTTCCTTGTATTTACATGTTTGTAGAATTCATGTTTACTATTTATATGATCTTTTGAACTAATGATCTTCTTAGGAAGATCGATTGTTGTCCTTCAGGGTTGTTGGTTGTGTGCAGGTGTTGATATAGAGTGTGGATGAAGTAGATAATTCAAGTGGAGCATGGGGATTCTTTAATGAAATCAAAACCCTTAACCAACCTACAAGGAGGCCAGGTGCATGCCTTTTCTTTCTATAATCTATAATTGTTTGTATGTTTCATATGTAAGCATTGGGTTGTGATTGATATATCTATCTATTAGGAACGGGTTCCCTGGGGGTCAATTTTGGGGTTAAAAACCCAAGTTTTTGGGCAGAAGGCCCGAAGTTTGTATAAATAAATGTAAAGTCTCTACATTTTGTGGTTGCAGAGCGTGAATATATCAAGAGTCAAAAAGGGCTTTCCATCCTTAGTCTAGATAGGTTGTGTCAGTTTTGTAGATCCTCCCTTGGTCTGTGGACCATGGGATTTTATAAAAAGGAGGTCTTAGAGGAGCCTAAGCAAAAAAAGTTAGTTAAGTAGAAGTGTTTAATGAATCTTTGAAGACTAAGAGCAAGAGTCTTAATGTAGGAGGAGGCTCTGCAGTTGAGTGCACAGAGGCCTAGGGTAGAAGTTTGCAGTTGAGTGCACAGACCCCTGCAACTATGTGTGCGGGGTAGATTGAGTCTATATTGGAAATATGAATCATCAATAAAGAGAAGTATTATGAAATAACTGTGTATTTTCCCTAAGTGGATTGCATGTGATTATGTTATGTTAAGTTTTAGGTTTATTTTATAATGCTAATTTGATGCGTGAATTTATATGTTTGTATCTGTTATATGAACGCAAATAAAAATATATGTTTACGCAAAGACAACCTTAATTACATGGTAAAAATGGAAAACATTTAAGATAATTCAGGAAACCATACAATAACGGAGTAATAGAGGTGCGTAAGTACCTAAGCCACTGGTTAGGGTGGCACGAAGGATGATCGTATACCTTCGTGGAGGTTCTAAGAGACAAAAGAGAAAGTACATCGAAAATCCATAAAGGCTTATTGATCTATGTGAAGGAAGGGTTTAAGGTATAAAACCGACATCACAACCATCTCAGGGTGTAGAAACTTGGTTACTACATTCCCCCGTACTACTTCGGGTGAGACTTCGATCCGCACCATGCAGACTAATGCCAAAAGGGCTAGTAGTGTAGGGATTTTATTGGCTGACTAACACTGAACCTGGGTCAGGGCACATCAAGCCAACAAATGGTTTTGTTTCCAGGACCAGGATCTGCATAACGAGATGTGCAATGTTGCATCATTAGAACCCAACTAAGAAAGAGATCAAAGACTAGCTGGATATAAATATCCATGAATTCATGGTGTAAGAAAACAAGAATCCATGATTGACAAAGGAACAATGGTTAGATAGATATATTTACACATAAATTCATGAAATCTTCTTCTGTTCTTTCCCAGTTGAATTATACTAGTGGATCGCAAGTTGGCAAATGACCAGGGATGGCAGAGACTTGAGAATACAATTTTATGGACCTCAGAGTTAGTACGGAGATTGGAAACCTTTGAAGATAATATCGTGCGTGCTATTGATCACTAGCTCGACCATATCATAGGAGGGTTTGTGATAGAATTAACAGTTGATACTTCAGTTAGCTACATCGAAACAGAGCACCTCTTCTTCAAAGGATTGTGAAGTAAGTATTTGAAATCACTAAATACTAGGATTAAGATGCTCTTGTGTGAAAAGCGGGTCATGAAGTTCCCTTGATGTTTGGAGCTACATTAAGTGGGAGATCTTTTAGGGATGGAGGAAGAAAAGGTCCCAAGTATAGCCCACTGATTGAGCCTCCTTTGAGTGATGACGAAGGAGCAACGTAGGGTCATCCACTGAGCACTATTCAGTTGATAAGAAAAGGGTTGCTGCAAATAGCTACACTGCCTCCATCCTCATCCCATCTATCCACACCGCCTCCATCCTCACCTCCACCACTCACCCCATCACCCACACCACCACCACCTCCACCACTGTTCAATGTGGTGAACTCTGTAAGGCTACCTGTATTCAAGAGCATAGGAAATGAAGATTTGGACCAGTTTTGGTTCATCACAAAGGCTGTATGGAAAGCTCAGGATATAAAAAATGATCAAATGAAGAAAGCAACGCTGGTGAGTGCTTTGAAGGACCATGCACTAACATGGTACATTAAGTATAGTACTGAGAACCCAAAATCCACATTAGCAGATATCCAAACTTCGCTAAACAGGGAATTCAATAGACTCGAGTCTCAAACGCAATCAATTGTGGGATTCAAGGAGATAATGATGAAGCCTACGAAGACGCTGTTGGATTGGGATCAAATATTTAAGTGTAAGATCCATGAATCCAATATGAACCTACCTAATGGGCAGCACCACGAATGGTTCATGGCCTCACTCCTACCCCACCTAAGGGTTGCACTATTAGAATAGAAGATTGGGACCCAGGTAGAAGCTCTAGAAATCTCGATGAGATTTCATGAGACACCAATGCAGGATGTTAATCTAGGGGTTCAGCAGATTCACATGTAGTTGCAAAACCCTTGCCTTGAAATGAAAAGTCTAAAGAAAGACGGAACAACTTGGCTGGAGGCACACGAAGAAGTTTGGTGCCTGAAATGAAAAGGTTAGGGGCATGATAAGGATTACTGTCTATTATTTGTGAACTATGTTGTAGTAGGGGGACCAATGCCTCTAAGGCCGGAGGCTACGGCAAGGCCAAGTGCAGGGCTCATGCCATGGTGTGCTACATGCCAGGTAGCTGGGAAACATGCGAATGACAATTTCCATTTGCTACAGAAATTCATACAGACACCACAATAGCTCTTCTCCAATTTTTGTTAATCAGTAGGTCATTACGAGAGCAAATGTCATAGTTACGAAGTAATGATGGAGAAGGCACCTGCATATAGGGTGCAGGCAGAAACACAGCCTCCAGAACAAGGCGCCCTGGGAGGACGAGGTGAGTATCAGGGGCGCGGTTGAGGCTGAGGTGGAGGTAACCTTGGTAGAGGCCTAGGGAAGCTTATTTGTTACAATTGTGGAGGACCGAGACACTAAACGAGAGACTGCCTAAATCCAATACAATTGTCATGCCACTGATGTACTCAGGTTGATCATGCAACTGAGGATTTCCCTATATTGTTGGCTAAGTGTTGGGCGTGGGATCCCCCAAAGGAAGTTTTGGGGCTTAGAGCCCATATTTTGGTCAACTTTGTAATTCGGATGTAAAGGCTCCGCATTTTGTGGGCGTAGAGCGTGTAGTTTGTTAGAGAGTCATAGGGTTGTTTTCCCTTATTTTGATAGTATAATTTCGACTGTCGAAGATCTACCCATGGTCTGCGAACCATGGGATTGTATAAATAGAGTGAATCTCTAAGTAGTTAAGGCAGCTAATCACAGAATGTCTAAGGAAGAATGATGTATACGAGATAATTCTGAAGTGTAAAGTCTAGTTTTGGGTC
The DNA here is from genome assembly GCA_000404065.3 of Pinus taeda. Lineage (NCBI taxonomy): Eukaryota > Viridiplantae > Streptophyta > Pinopsida > Pinales > Pinaceae > Pinus > Pinus taeda. The sequence goes on from APFE030714748.1 coordinate 10,660, forward strand.
ATAGCATAGGAAGAGGCTCTACAGCTGAGTGCATAGATTCCTAGTAGTCTGTAGTTGAGTGTGTGGACCCTTGCAGCTGAGTGCACAGGGCGAGTCGAGTCTGTTAACAGTGGAAGTATTAATAAAGAGAAGTTTCTATCAATTCTACGTTTTTATTTCTTGTTTTAGGCATATGTTATATTGGATATGAATTTCACTTTTAATGCTTATATGATGCATGAATGTGTACAACTGTATTGGCTAAGTGAATGTAAGATAAAATATCTGTTTACGTGAAGATAATCAAGACCTGTTAATAAGATAAGTAAGATACCTGGTGTAGTTTAGGAGATATCGTAGTGCGCTACCTTAGTAGTGTGAAAGGACTTCAGCCCCTAGTTAGGGCTGTGCGAAAGTCGATTATAGAAAATCGCGAAGGTATTGAAAGGTAGAATAGTGCGTGAAGTGACCAGCGTGAAGGTAGGTTTAGTTGGACTAAACCAACATCACATCCATCTTAAGGGTGCAGAAACTTTGTTCCAGCATCCACCCATGCTACTTCGGGTGAGACTTTATGTTATCACTTAAGAAAAAAAAATCAAATTCTTTTTCAAATCAGTTTCATTGTAAAGGTTAGGTGTTAGTCCGGGTTTAGATTTTCCATGTTTGCTTTAGTGTCTAGGTCCTAGGAGTCTTGTTTCCTTTGTTAAATATGGTCAACAATCTTGTTTTATCCACCATTGGTCCCACATTTATTCAAAGTGTCATGTGTTAAGGTTGTTTCAAAAGTTACATGCATTTCAAAATCAACTAGGAGTTTTCGTAGTGCAAACTCAAAAAAATACACTATCTGTGCTACGAAAACACCTAGACAGTTTCGTAACTAGGAGATTTCGTAGCGCAAAACACATAATTTACACTGGTTGCGCTAAGAAATCAGGGATTTGTGCCAGATTTGGTATAATTGTCTTTTCCATCAAAATTCATTAATTTTTCATCACCATGTGTCAGTCCTTGAACCATGCCTATCACATGCAGCCATTCATTCTCATTATTGGAGTCGTTAGGAGTCTTGGTATGCTTAGGTTGCAAGTTTAAAAAAAGAGCCAAGTAGTCAGAATTATGATTTAGGTTTGGGATCATTCATGAGGAGTACATTGACAGATGTTCAATTTGAATTCTTTGAAGATCAAGCGAGGCAGATCTCAGTTTCAAATTCAAGTAAGGAAGTGTTCAAACCAATACAGTGCAGGTTTATCTCCAAGTTTCCTTGCAGGGATTTCATAGACATGTCGGAAGAAAGGGAAAATCATAGATCAGGCCAATGCCTTAGACCTAAGCCTAAAGGCTTAGATGTTCTCACAAGGAATAGATAGGTTGAAGAATCATTCAAACAATCACAAAAGAAGAAGGTTCAGATCAAGGAAGTAGTACAAGAGCAGTTTATTGATAAAACAGTCAAAAGAAGAGTAACTAGAAGTCAATTAGCCAAGGAAAAGGGGAAGAAAATGATTGTTGATGAAAGCCCAGCTTCAAAGGGAAGTTTGAAAAATATCCTCCACACCATCTACATAGAAGAGGCTCCTCTGGTCCAAGTAGAGCTACTTGAAGCCAACAAGAACAAAACCAAAGGAGTTAAATCTTCCAAAAAGCTTCAATTTGATGACCAATTCTCAAAGTTTGTTTTCAAAGCCAAGAAGGCCTATGACTAGGCATTTAAGAATATTACAAGAGGCAGGGCCAAAGGTAAAAGAGACAGATTGAGGACCTGTAAATTCATTTGAGCAAACTAGGAGGACAATCTCAACATAAAAGAACCGAGTTGTAAGTGATTGGAGCCTTAACACAATTTTGGTTAGAACATTACCTTTTCGAAGTTTTTTATGGATGAATTATGTCAAAGATATGTGGCCTATTGGCATCAGATGAAGCTGTGAAGAAATCACAAGAATAATATTTTTTTGAAAAAACTGTGTTTTTTTTATTCACACAGCAGTTTCGTAGCGCGCTACGAAACTGATGTAGCTGCATATTATGACTTGATGGACCAATTTCGAGAGAGAGAAAGTAAATATTTGTGAAGAAGGATTTATGAAAGGGAGTATTTACAAGGTTTAAACATCCGGCAAGGGAAAAACAAGTAGCAGAAGGTTGAAGACAGGAATAAAAATGAAACTCTAAAAAGGAGGAACTTTGTCTCCTAGTTTCTACCAGTCAACTTCTAGAAGAGCTTCTGAGCAGTGGGAAACTCCTCTCTGAAAAGTGAAAGAGGTTTTCATTCCTAAGATACTGAAGTAAAAAAACCTCTTCTACTTTCTTCAAATCCATTATTATCTGGGAGAAATTAAGGACTAAACTTGCGCTACGAAACTGCTGTAGGTGCAGTTTTTCAAAATCAAAATTTCTTGTTTTACACGTCTTCCTCAAGGATCGATTCTGGACAGTTGGAGAAGTATTTTAAAAACCCAAGAGAGGCTTTTGTTCTAGACATCCTGGAATATAAAAATCTCCTTCAGTTTCGAAAAATGTGTCATGGCTGGGGAGATAAAGCCTCTGTCTCACGTGCCATTTTCAGGGATCCTAAACCTAAAAACAGGGAAACATGTTCCCTAATTTCTAGGGTTTGGCTTCAGCAGTCAGATGACCACGTGGGAGGCTTCATCAAATTCGACTTCTTGAGGTTGCAAGTTGTAAAATAATTCTTTAAATTCTTATATAAGATTGTTGTAATCATGATAAGGAGTTACACTCCTAGTTGTATTAGGTCACTAGCACTCCTAGTTAACAGCTAGTTCTAATTAATGGTTTGTTTTATGGTTAGAATAGGTGTCACTGTTGGCAAATTCGAATTCTCTTGATGATGGATGATGGAATCCTAATTTTAAATGCTTTATATAGAGAAAGAGGTCGAATTAGAAGGGGGTTGGATATTTTTGGCCCAGCTGCTGCTTTATGTGAAGGAATACAATCAATAATGCAGAAAGGTTTTCTTGAACAAAACTGAGTTTGATAGAGTTCTATCGTTTCTTGATGTATGTGTTATTTTAATTAATTGTAGTAGATCTTATTGTTAATACTCAAAACTCATAAATTTATGCTTTGTCTTCCTTTAACAATAAGATGACTGTGTTTTATATTTGAACCACCAGCACTAGATCACATTGCTATTATTCAAAATTCACTACCATGTGCTTTGATTTCTCTTAGTAATGGAGTGATTTTGTTGAGCAGTAGATCTCATTGCTATTACTCATAACTCATAACCTTATGCTTTGACTTCCTTTAGTAATGAGATGGCTATGTTTTTTAGAATCTTGTGAGTAAACCAGCTTTGAACCATCAGCAGTAGATTTCATTACTATTACTCAGAATTCATAACCCTATGCTCTGCCTTCCTTTAGTAATGAAATGACTCTTTTGACCTATGTTATTGAGTGAGTTGTCTTTGTTTAAGAACCTTATTTGTCTCAGGTTTCATGTCAAGAAACCTTGCCACTAAATTTATTGACTTGTTGAATCCATAGCCCAATGGTAGCAAGCCTTCATCTTTTCAACCTACAAACATACAAAACCAAAATAGAGTTAGCCATCTATATTATAATTAATCAATATCATTAACCCTTGAGAGAGCCCTCTCAGGTTGAGGAGGCTAAACCTCAACCAAAAGCTTGGTTTGAAATAGTTACACTGAGATAGTCTGGTCAGCAGCCTATCAGGGACCTATTCTGGTGATAACATTTTGGTGCCTCTCCCGAGAGCCTAAAGTCTATTCATTCCCGAAATTAAGAGGCTGAACTTAGCAGGAGCTCAGACGTCTTTTCGAGGCTGCAAATCTACCTTGGCGACTCCACACATTGAATAAGAAAATGGGAGGTGACTCCACTGTAGAAGATCAGTAGCTTGATGAAGTTTCAAGATGAGTTCCACTACAAGAATGAATGCCAGGTATGCTCCTATGAATCGGGCTCATATCCCTGGTTTTCAAAATCCTATGCCAAAGGTTGATTGGTTAGAGGATCTTCCAATATTCAAAGATGAAAAGAAAGACAATGCTGCTCTTCATTTGGTTAGGTTCCATATGCATGTACGCAGTCTTAAGGTTCATTTCCCAGAAGATTGTCTCATGAAGATGTTTATGACCACTTTAGAAGGAAAAGCATGGTCTTGGAATAAAAGTTTGGATAATGGTTCAATATATTCGCTTGCTAGTTTTCATGATGAATTGTAGGAGATGTATAAAGAATGTCATCCTTCCTTATTGTTGCTCAAAGATTGTTATATATATTCTTTAAGTCTTATTCAGTACTTGCAGGATTGTTATGATGATGAGGAATTTATGGATAAAGAAATTTTAGAGGCTCTTCATAAGAATGCATTTCAACACCAAGAAGAAAGTATAACATCCCATGAAATGCAACATGAAAATCAGCAGGGGTTTACTTATGAAAACCATGTTCAATCCTCTGATATTGATGTAGAGGTGCAGTAGTCTTCTCAATCTTCGAATCATAAAGAGTATGAAATTGATTGCAAACCCCATGAAGAAGTACTGGAAGATATCTTTTGTAACCTTTAGGCAGAGGAAAAGGTTGTTCAATTTTTTTATTCCTTGCAGCAGCTTACATCAATGAATGATCATAATAAGGACGAAAATTACATTGTTTGTGGGAATCATTCAGAAAAGCGGTTGGATAGCATATCAAAGGAATTTTGTGTGGCTGAGGATCAGTTGTCTGAAGATATAGAATGTTATGATGATCATCAAAATAACCATGTTCTCTTTGACCCTATAAATGAATACATGGCAAAGTTTTGCACGTCAGTATTTCATTTTCATTTTCTTTATGAAGATCAGGTACATTATAAGTTGATTTGGTCATCTCACTACCATGGTTATTTTGAGGTCAAATGCAGTCAAGAACCTCCAATGTCAGATAAGACAAATGATTGGCTACATTGGAAATTTCACATTGATTGAGCTGAAAGAAGTTTGAATTGATAGGGTAGGTAGGTAGGAAAATGCAAATAAGATCAAGGTTGAATGAGCATTTTTTAGTAGATATAGATTTCTTTCTCCTATAGTGATCATCAAGCTTAAGCCTGAGGTGAAGGCCCAAGAAGCTTGAAGGGGATGGTTGTCAAGCAAATTCCCGTTCGTCATAAAACGATAAAGCACTGGACCTGTGAGTTCTTAGTGTACTACAAGAGCACACTATCCCAAGTGGAGCCACTGTTATCGCTTAAGAAAAAAAAATTCAAATTCTTTTTCAAATCAGTTTCATTGTAAAGGTTAGGTGTTAGTCTGGGTTTAGTTTTTCCATGTTCGCTTTAGTGTCTAGGTCCTATGAGTCTTGTTCCCTTTGTTAAATATGGTCAACAATCTTGTTTTACCCACCATTTGTCCCACATTTATTCAAAGTGTCATTTGTTAAGGTTGTTTCAAAAGTTACATGCATTTCAAAATCAACTAGGAGTTTTCGTAGTGCAAACTCACAAAAATACACTATCTGCGCTACGAAAACACCTAGACAGTTTCGTAACTAGGAGATTTCGTAGCGCAAGACACATAATTTACACTGGCTGCACTACGAAATCAGGGATTTGTGCCAGATTTGGTCTAATTGTCTTTTCCATCAAAATTCGTTAATTTTTCATCACCATGTGTCAGTCCTTGAACCATGCCTATCACATGCAACCATTCATTCTCATTATTGGAGTCGTTAGGAGTCTTGGTATGCTTAGGTTGCAAGTTTCAAAAAAGAGCCAAGTAGTCACAATTATGATTTAGGTTTGGGTTCATTCACGAGGAGCACATTGACAGATGTTCAATTTGAATTCTTTGAAGATCAAGTGAGGCAGATCTCAGTTTCAAATTCAAGTAAGGCAGTGTTCAAACCAATACAGTGCAGGTTTATCTTCAAGTTTCCTTGCAGGGATTTCAGAGACATGTTTGAAGAAAGGAAAAATCACAGATCAGGCCAGTGTCTTAGACCTAAGCCTAAAGGCTTAGATGTTCTCACAAGGAATAGAGATGTTGAAGAAGCATTCAAACAATCACAGCAGAAGAAGGTTCAGATCAAGGAAGTGGTACAAGAGCAGTTTATTGATAAAACAATCAAAAGAAGAGTAACTAGAAGTCAATTAGCCAAGGAAAGGGGAAGACAATGATTGTTGATGAAAGCCCAGCTTCAAAGGGAAGTTTGAAAAATTTCCTCCACACCATCTACATAGAAGAGACTCCTCTGGTCCAAGCAGAGCTACTTGAAGCCAACAAGAACAAAACCAAAGGAGTTAAATCTTCCAAAAAGCTTCAATTTGATGACCAATTCTCAAAGTTTGTTTTCAAAGCCAAGAAGGCCTGTGACTAGGCATTTAAGAAGATTACAAGAGGCAGAGCCAAAGGTAAAAGAGACAGATTGAGGACCTATTAAATTCATTTGAGCAAACTAGGAGGACAATCTCAGCATAAAAGAACCGGGTTGTAAGTGATTGGAGCCTTAACAAAATTTTGGTTAGAACATTACCTTTTTGAAGTTGTTTATGGATGAATTATGTCAAAGATATGTGGCCTATTGGCATAAGATGAAGCTGTGAAGAAATCACAAGAAGAATATTTTTTTGAAAAAACTGTGTTTTTTTATTCACACAGCGGTTTCGTAGCGCGCTACAAAACTGCTGTAGCTGCATATTGTGACTTGATGGACCAATTTCGAGAGAGAAAAAGTAAATATTTGTGAAGAAGGATTTCTGAAAGGGAGTATTTACAAGTTTTAAACATACAGCAAGGGAAAAAAAAGTAGCAGAAGGTCGAAGATAGGAATAAAAATGAAACTCTAAAAAGGAGGAACTTTGTCTCCTAGTTTCTACTAGTCAACTTCTAGAAGAGTTTCTGAGCAGTGGAAAATTGCTCTCTGAAAAGTGGAAGAGGTTTTCATTCCTAAGGTACTGAAGTAAAAAAACCTCTTATACTTTCTTCAAATCCATTATTATCTGGGAGAAATTAAAGAATAAACTTGCGCTACGAAACTGTTGTAGGTGCAGTTTTTCAGAATCAAAATTTCATGTTTTATACATCTTCTTCAAGGATCGATTCTGGACAGCTGGAGACGTATTTTAAAAAACAAAGAGATGTTTTTCTTCTAGACATAATGGAATAAAAAAACCTCCTTCATTTGCAAAAAATGTGTCATGGAGGAGGAGATAAAGACTCTGTCCCACGTGCCATTTTCAGGGATCCTAAACCTAAAAACAGGGAAACATGTTCCCTAATTTCTAGGGTTTGTCTTCAGCAGTCAGATGACCACGTGGGAGAATTCATCAAATTAGACTTCTTGAGGTTGAAAGTTTTCAAATAATGCTTTAAATTCTTAGATAATATTGTTGTAATCATGATAAGGAGTTACACTCCTAGTTGTATTAGGTCACTAGCACTCCTAGTTAACAACTAGTTCTAATTAATGGTTTGTTTTATGGTTAGAATAGGTGTCACTGATGGTAAATTCGAATTCTCTTGATGATGGATGATGGAATCCTAATTGTAAATGCTTTATATAGAGCAAGAGGTCGAATTAGAAGGGGGTTGGAGATTTTTGGCCCAGCTGCTGCTTTATGTGAAGGAATACAATCAATAATGCAGAAAGGTTTTCTTGAACAAAACTGAGTTTGATAGAGTTCTATCGTTTCTTGATGTATGTGTTATTTTAATTATTTGCAGTAGATCTAATTGTTAATACTCAAAACCCATAACCTTATGCTCTAACTTCCTTTAACAATAAGATGTCTGTGTTTTATATTTGAACCACTAGCACTAGATCACATTGCTATTATTCAAAATTCACTACCATGTGCTTTGATTTCTCTTAGTAATGGAGTGATTGTGTTGAGTAGTAGATCTCATTGCTATTACTCATAGCTCATAACCTTATGCTCTGACTTCCTTTAGTAATGAGATGGCTGTGTTTTTTAGAATCTTGTGAGTAAACCACCTTTGAACCATCAGCAGTAGATTTCATTACTATTACTCAGAATTCATAACCCTATGCTCTGACTTCCTTTAGTAATGAACTGACTCTTTTGACCTATGTTATTGAGTGAGTTGTCTTTGTTTAAGAACCTTATTTGTCTCAGCTTTCATGTCAAGAAACCTTGCCACTAAATTTATTGACTTGTTGACTCCATAACCCAATGGTAGCAAGCCTTCATCTTTTCAACCTACAAACATACAAAACCAAGATAGAGTTAGCCATCTATATTATCATTAATCAATATCATTAACCCTTGAGAGAGCCCTCTCAGGTTGAGGGGGCTAAACCTCAACCAAAAGCTTGGTTTGAAATAGTTACACTGAGATAGTCTGATCAGCAGCCTATCAGGGACCTATTTTGGTGATAACACTTTAGTCAGCGCTCCGCAGGCTAATGCCAAAAGGGCTAGTAGTGTAGGGATTTGTTTGGCTAAATAAGTCTGAACCTAGGCCAGGTCCCCATAAGCCAACAAATTGTTCTATTTCTGAGACTAGGATCTGCATGAGAGATGTGTGATGTCATAGCATTTTAATCCAACTAAGAAAGAAATTGAAGGCTGGTTGGATAGAATAATTCACGAGTTTGCGGTGCAAGAGAACAAAAACCCATGACTATCAAAAGAAGAGTGGCTAGATAGCTACCTATATACAGAGATGCATGAAAACATTTTTGCATCCTTCCCTAATGAGCTATATGCGTGGATCGCTATCATATAGCCAAGGAAGGTCGAAACTTGATGGTCCTATTGTGTGGACCCCATATCTAGTGCAAATATTGGAAGCATCAGAGGATAATATCTCATGCATCACTGATCATTGGCTCGATCGTATTATAGGAGGATTCATTACTGAGTTTGCAATTGACACCTCAGTTAGCTATAGCGAGGTAGAGTGATGCTTTCTAAAATGACCACAAGATAAGGACATAAAATCTTTGAATACTTGGATTAATTATTGTGTGAAAAGTGGGTTATTCAGTTACCTTGATGTTTGAGGCTATGCGAAGTGGAAAGGTTTACAGGAATGAAGGAAATAAGGGACCCGAAAATAGCCTCTTGATTTCACCTCCACGAGGGGATGAGGAAGAGCTCGCAAAGGTCTCTCCGTGAAGTGATATTCATCTGATAAGACAAATAATTCCATGAAACCTCCACCCACACCACCACTAGCTTCATAGCCATCATCTTCATCTTCACTCATGCGAACTCCACCACCACCGCGATTCAATATGGAAAGCACAGTGAAGTTTCTTGTGTTCAAATGTTTTTGAAATGAGGATTCAGACCAATTCTGGTTCGTTGCAAGGGCTATATGGGAAGCACAAGGTGTTACAGATGGCCATATAAAGAAGGCGACATTGGTTAGCGCCTTGCAGGATTGTGTGCTGACCTAGTATGTTAAGTACTCGAACAATAATCCAAATGTGGGAGTCGCGGATATCTAAACAACACTAAATAGAGAATTTAGCGGGACTAAGTCTGAAGCACAGTCGATCATGGGATATAAAGATATCACGATGCTACTAGGTGAGACACCTTGGGAGCTAGATTAGAGGATGAAATGTATGATTCACGAAGCAAATATGAATCTGATAGATGGACAACATTGCGAGTGATTTGTAGCTTTGCTACTACCACATTTAAGAAGTGGGCTATCGAAATAGAAGATAACAACTCAGGCATAGCCCTTAGAGATTGCTATGAGGCTACATGAGACCCTGATGCAATATCCTAATTTGGAAGTTCAAGAAATCCACATGCAACTGAAAATTGATGTCTTGAGATGCAGAGTCTCAAACAGGATATGATGGTTTGGCCAGAAGTGTGCGAAGAAGTGTGGTCCATAAAATGCAAGAGCCAGGATCATGACAAAGACCACTATCCAGAAGATTAGAAAACATAAAACAAGAATAGGACAAGAAATGAGACTTACCACGCAGACCAGAGAACATGAGATGGATCAATTCATTCTGGAGTTGGGATTAGATGAAAATGTTCTACCAAAGAAAACATGGGAGTGAATGGGAAGACCTACATTTCAATGCTCTTCGATTCAGCTGAAAATGGCGAATCAACAGAAAATAATACCTATGGGGTGATAACAGGGAATAATTGTGGATATTGAGGGAGCGAGTGCGCTGGCAGATTTTGAAGTAATAGAGATTATTGATGACATCAATCCATACCTCACGCTCTTAGGAATTGATTAGGCCACTGACATGAATGGGGTAATTAATATGAAGAAATGGAAAATGATCTTTGAAAAGAAGTCATTTTGTGTAATAGTACCCCTGGACCGTGCTGAAGGATCGTGCTACACAGAGCTGGTTCGTGACTATGAGAGTAATGTTTATTTGGACTGTATCTACATGACAACGAAGTGAGACCAAGACTGGGCGAATCCCACCACGGATGGATGGATTACATGGGAATGCAAGAGCTCCTACACTTTGGATTCCGATGAAGAATTAAAGCAATGGCAGAATCGGTTACACGATGTAACTACACTGAACTACAATATGTTGACAAGGTCGCTACGTTGCGTGTCGAGAGAAGTAAGAGATTTGCCTACTTATGATGGTCTAAATGAGGTAGATACCTTCTTGGATGCCTTTGAAAGGGATGTGCCGGAAAGGCAATGCTTCCAGGCCTTGGACTTGGTACTACGTGCTATGCTCGCGAGATGGTGGGGCACACATAAAGGAAGCTTTGCTGATTGGCGCAATGTAGGAGAAGGATAAGACCACACTTCGGGAAGCCTAAGATGTGATTGGAAAATAAGTATGATGAATAGGATGATCTGTGCATACATCTGGTCAAGTGGACGCAGACCTATGTAGAGAAGCCCCAACCTACATAGACGCGCACGTACTCCGCGCTAAAATAAATTGTCAGTAAGCATGTGTTGGGGGGGCGACCTTGCAGATGGCTCTTAATGTTGGGAAGACATTATGTAGGAAGAGTAACTGCGTAGAAGATTCTATGTGCATAAGCGTTCAACAAGGTATGCAACATGCAATGATGTGATTGGGATCTATGCATCCATGCAGTGTTATGGGCTTATCAGATGGCATGCAATAAACTGAAGGGACAGGTGCCTCTTAGGCTTGTCTATGGAGTGGAAGCTGTAATGCCTATGGAATACATCATGCCTAGTCTCTACATATTAGTGCTCATAGGTATGATGGATTGCAAAGCCATGGAGGAGAGGCTCACGCAGCTCGAAGAACTCGAAGAAGAACAATTTTTGGCTGGATTTCACCTTCAGGTCCAAAAGCAGCACGAAAAGGCATGGCACGACTAACACATCAAGTTGTGTACATTCAAGGTAAATGATCTAGTGTTGTTGTATGATAATAAGTTTGATAAATTCCCAAGAAATTTTAGAATGCATTGGCTAGGATTGTATGTTATTAAGAAGATTACAAATGGTGGCACGGTACAGTTGGTCAAGTTAAATTGGGAGCCCTTCCTAGCAAAAGTGAATAGCAGTCATTTGAAGCCATACATAGGTGGCCTGGCCACCTGACTACCTGACCGAAGCACAGTCTTAGAACTCCAGGCAACTGAAAGGAGGAGTGGGACTATAAACTACTCTGTCAGGGAACTGCACGATGTTAGGACTGCACGCAGTAGAGAAGTGTCCTAGGGTCTGTGATAGTGAAAAGATAGCTACGCTGACATGCAGGTCTGCCAGAAAGTGACTGTTACAGTCACTATTCATGATGTGATGCTTGGTTTGAGGCCAAATGGAGTGGGCAACAAGCAATTAAGATGAACTTTATGGGCTAGATTCTTGAAAATATGCCGCCAATATAGTATTAGTGGACCGAATGTGGGGGGAACGATTGAATTCAAATTCAAAAGGCACTATAAATTACAAAGGGCTATCCACCAAACAACACTTGGCAATTTAAGAACTAAGTTGTTGCATGCTCAGATATTCATGAACCGAGACTTGTTTGATATTATTAAGGTGAATCCGTTACTTGAGCAATTACCAGAGACACTGAGAGAACTATGAAATTGCACTATAGCAGCACCCGAAGAAGTCATGGATACTAGAGAAATGACCACCAAGGAAGCTGCGTAGGAAATTACAGAAATGGAAGCCCCAGAAAGTGTCGAGATAGTCGTTGATATCCCTAAATCATTGTGCAAGCCGAGACCTAAGAAGGATAAGCAGGCCATGACAATCGTGCATGTCTTGCCTAGAAATCCACTAAGGGCCAAGCTCACAATGGAGGAAAAAGGGAAGGCCATTAATTTGGAGGTCGATGAGGAGGAAGAGTTTGAAGAGATCCTAGTGGAGGAGGAGGATGTAGAGATGGAAGTCAAAACCCAGGGTGCAGACACTCTCATCAGGTTGCCTGCTATGTTCCTCTGTGGAAGGGTAAAGCCAAGGTGCTCAAGGACATATATGAGAGAAAGAGCTCTCTACAAACTTTGCTTCTCCCTAACGACATTATTTTTGAAGGAGCACACTTGGGATGGGTTCCCGTATTAAAATTTGAATATTGGGACCTCACAAACTATGAGAAGTTCTTGCATTTAGCGACCACATAGCTAATGCGCTAGAAGAAAGATGCACCGGCTGGAATAATAGAGTTGGAGCTATGCAAATGGCTTAGAGGTGTTGAGAAAACAAGGTTGCTAAACTTGCTCCAGGTGCCGCATTACCACCGCGCCCCGTTGACCATTTTTGTCATCAGACAGCTGCTCTACTTGGTGCGTGATGGGTGCTTATGGCTAGAGAATTCCATACCCATCACAGACCATATGATTCACTAGATCACATGGATACCTTGTGCAGGGGAGGACCCAGAAAACATTTTAGAGGGAAAAAATGATAACTTGGCCATCGCCGAGGCCATGAAAAATAGATTTGAGTTAGAGAAGAAGAAGCGAGGGTATGCCATCTCTAGCATCAACAACCTTGTAGTCAAGGTCGTGACATAGATATTGGCAGGAAAGGTGATGCAAAAGTTCTACATGGGTGAGGTGCCCACACCAATAGTTTCACTAGTAGCACAATGTGGAGAAGGGGTCCAGTTCAACTAGGAAAACTATCTATGCGGTGAGTTCCTTGAGAACTGTTGCAAGGCACAGGAGCAGGGTAAAAAATTCCTTATGCATGGCTCCTATTGTCAATAGTACTGGTGGCATGGGAGTTGCCTAAAGATATTTCCCATTGGTCGCACAAGACCTTCCAGAGGCAGCAAAGTATGCTTCGTTGTGGGAAACTAGGGATGCACAGAGGATAAGGGAGATCAATATCTTTTGGTTGCTCATGGAAATGAACATCAGAATGGGGATTAATCGCAAGCTGTGGTTATCATCCACAATCTACAATAGTCTGCAGAGCTTCCTAGAGTTCAAAGTAGACATCCACGATGTCTTCATCAGGGCGTGGAAGGACCCTATGAACACGTTGCATGAGCTACCTTACTTAGCAACCGACGATGTAATTTTCATGGTCCTTGAGTCTTGCCCGTTGGAGTGGTGCACTCCAGCTGGCTCCATGGTGGAAGTAGAGAAGTTTGTCATGCAAAGGAAGAAGGAAGAAATGAAACTGTGCATGGCATGGCTGGCAGAAAAATGTAGGAAGAAAGAAGCAACGGATAAGTTCCAGGCGACACGCGATGCTGCAAAGTTTCCTGAGGAACACTAGAAGACAGTAGAAGAAGAACGCGAAGGACAAAGATTTCCTTTGCCCAAGCTAGAAACACACATAGAACAAGGTGGTGCGGATTTGCAAACAACGTTGACCCATTGAAAATGTTCGCGCCCAAGGGAGCAGGTAGGACCACAAAAACAGACAAAGGCTTCAAAAACTTAGTTCGACCCAATCACCCTCACTGAGGGGGATGTACATGATATTGGTGAAATGGTGCAGGATATCAACATTGAGGCCCTCCCATAGTTTGAGGAACAACACTAGATGGTATTGGGGGCCCTCCAAACATAAATACAGGGGTTGCTAGTGTGCATTCCATACACTAGCACAGTGTCAACTAGCCTCGTAATCAGCACATCCATGACTAAGGAAATGCTACGCGCCAGGATGACCAACACAATAGTACTACTAGATGGAGCACTCATTGTAGAAAATGAGGCCAACAAGACTATGGTCAATAGCTTGAAAGGAATCAAGTTAAACATGGCTGCACTCCCTCAGGAGATGCTCTATATTTTGTAGGATGGATTCACTATAGAACTACGTGCCAGGGAGAGTCATGCACTACAGGTAATGAGTGAGAAGCACATCAACATTAAGCAGTTGAGCCTACAGTGCAATCAGCAAGTGGAGCAGAATAGACAAATAGTGCAGGTGGTGGAGGAAGCCTACCAAATGGTCCCAGATTTGTCCATCCAAGCAAAGGAACAGATGGAGGTGCATGTCTGAAAGTTAGCAGTAGGGGTGCGCAATGCCAGAGCAGAAATGGCTAGGGTTGAGCTGGAGTTGAACCTTCAAATAGTAGAACTGCAGTTGAATGCGCAGCCTTCAATTCCACCAAAGGTTAAGGAAAAACACACCATCGTAATCAAAAAAACAATGGCAACAGCTAATAGTGTAGTGATAGACTACACGAAGCTGTTCGAGTAGTCGTTCGAGGTCCTCACCACCCTGCAGGAGGACCCGAACATAGAGCACCTAGAGACAGAGGCGCGCAAGATGTAGCAGCGATAGAATGAGGTTAAAGGGACTACGTAGAATATTTCCCTTACGGAGAGGCTCACAAGGATGTAGTAGGCAAAGGTACTCAAGGAGCAGGTGGATGCTGCTTGCCATAAGTAAGCAGTTTTTAAAGTGCACCTACAACAGTGGATTGATGAGGCATATACCATTACATCCTCCATTGAAGCAAAGCTCGTGTAGCTACAAGAAATTCAGGAGAGGATTTAGGGTAGCAGTTTGATAGCAACGGTCACCGAACAACATGTAGAGTGAGTTCAGCACGCATCCATTCAGTGCGCTGCCGAACTTGCAGCAATCCAATCAGAGTTGGGAGGTCTTCATGCAAAGATATCCACACCTATATAGTGACTCAAGGGTGAGTCGCAATGTTTGTGTTGGGGGCCTGTTGGGCATGGGATCCCCCAAGGGATGTTTTGGGGCATAGAGCCCATATTTTGGTCAATTTTGTAATTCCAATGTAAAGACTCCACATTTTGTGGGCGTGGAGTGTGTAGTTTGTTAAAGACTCATACGGTTATCTGCCCTTATTTTGATAATATAATTTCGACTGTAGAAGATCTAACCATGGTCCGTGGACCAGGGGATTGTATACATAGAGTGAAGCTCTAAGTAGTTAAGGTAGCTAATCACAGAATGTCTAAGGAAGAATGATGTATGCGAGATAGTTCTGAAGTGTAAAGTCTAGTTTTGGGTCATAGTGTAGGAAGAGGCTCTATAGCAGAGTGCGTAGAGGCCTAGTAGTCTATAGCTGAGTGTGCAAACCCCTGTAGCTGAGTGCACAGGGTGAGTCAAGTCTGTAAATAGTGGAAGTATTAATAAATAGAAGTTTCTATCAATTTTGTGTCTTTATTTCCTGTTTTATGGATCTGTTATATTGGGTATGAATTTCACTTTTAATGCTTATATGATGTACGAATGTGTATAATTGTATTGGTTAAGTGAACGCAAGATAGAATATCTATTTACGTGAAGATAATCAAGACCTGTTAATAAGATAAGTAAGATACTTGGCGTAGTTTAGGAGGTATCACAACTTGCTACCTTAGGAGCACAAAAGGACTTTAACTCCTGGTTAGGGTTGCGCGAAAGTCCATTATAACAAATCGCGAAGGTACTGAAGGGTAGAACAATGCATGAAGCTACCTATGTGAAGGAAAATTTAGTTGGAGTAAACCGACATCACATCCATCTCAAGGGTGTGAAAACTAGGTTTCAGCACCCCCACACACTACTTCGGGTGAGACCTCAGTCCGTGCTCCATGGGCTGATGCTGAAAGGGCTAGTAATGTAGGGATTTGTCTGGATAAATAACTATGAACCTGGGTCAGGCCCCCATAAGCCAACACTAAGATTTGTGAAAAGGGGGCACAACCTCCGTAGTCGACACATAACCTCCAAATGATGATGGCTAAGCCTCACGAGGAAGACCCTAAGGTAAACATTATACTATGGAGTGGAACGATGACTTGTGAGGATAAAGGGAAGCAACCTACAGAAGGTGAGTGGGTCTGCAAAGTACCAAAAAAGGAGACTAGGTTTGATCTGGAGTGCGCAAAAGAAACATTTATGGAAGCAAAGGAAAGCTTTGCTAAGGCCTATACCTCAGGAAGTCAGGAGAAACTAGTCGAAGAAATGGAACCATCCATGATTACCACGTTCTTATAGACCTACATGAAACTACTCTGTGATAGTAAGGTTGTGAAGGGACTGCAGCAACTGATCAATTGGTGTGCTAGGAAGGATAGCGCTACTAGAAAATCGCATGTAGTCGGAAAGATTGGTAAGCATAAGGCAAGGATTGGACATGAGATGAGACTCGTCATGTAGATAAGGGAATACAAAATGGACCAAGTTATCTTGGATTTGGGGTATGACGTGAATCTTTTTCTAAAACAAATATGTGAAAGAATGGGGAGACTTGCGCTCCATTGGTCTCCTATCTAGTTAAGGATGGCAAATCCATATAAAATCATCCTAATGGGGAGGCTATAGGGGGTAACAGCTGACATCGAAGGCACGAGCACACTGGTGGATTTTCAAGTAATAGAGATTGTGGATGATAGCAATCCCTACCCTGTGCTCCTTGGGATCGATTGGGCCATTGACATCAATGGGGTAATCAATCTAAAGAAGTAAAAGATGATATTTGAAAGGAAATTTCTCCATGTAGTGATTCCACTGGATCCTATAGAAGGATTGTGTTGTACAAAACTGGTCTGCAATTATGAAAGTGATGACGATTTGGATCAGATTTACAAGATAATGGCACAAGATGAGGATTGGGTAAATTCGACAGCAGACGAATGTATTGCATGGGACTGCGAGAGCTGCTACACATCGGATTCAAATGAAGAACTAGAGCAATGGCAGAACCTGTTGCATGAAGTATATACGTTGCACTGTAATATGATGACCAAATCATTGTATTGCATGTCATCATAAGTAAGGAATCAGACTTCTTATGATGGGTTGACTGATGTGGATATATTTTTGGATGCATTTGAAAGAGAAGTGCTAGAGAAGCATCGTTTTCAGGGCTTGGATTGGGCACTATGCACTATGCCCACAAGATGGTGGGGTATGAAAAAGGATAATTTTGGTGATTGATGCGAATATAGGGGGATGATGAGAATACGTTTTGGAAAACTAAAAGTATAGATGACAGAAAAGTATGATGGAAGCAATGGTCCACATGATCACTTGGCCAAATGGACTAAGGCTCATGGAGGAGAGCCCCAGCCTGAATGGGTGCATTTGTTTTTTCACACCAGTGAATTGGTACTTGGAAAATAGAGCTCTACCATGGCACTGAAGAATGGGACATCTTGCGCCAGGGGTTTATAATGACATTCAGCTTTGAGGATGGGTTTGACTGTATTGACACGACACTGCAAGAGGTTAAAGCAACAATCTTTAGGATACCACAGGATCCTTTGGACTTCATTCAACTTGACTAGATTACCGAGTTGAGCCACATGCTGGAATGCTATAACTTGACCAATGAAGAAGAAGATGAGGATCCTAGAAAGATTAATATTTTAGAATTTGAGGGTCACCACAAGGTTGAAGGACCACAGATAGAGAATCTAGACATAACCACGTCATTGAAAATTAGATAGGTCAACATTGGCACAAAGGCGAAGCTGAAATTTGCAAAGATTGGGGACTATTGGGATGATGCGATAGTAGATAAGGTCACCAATCTCATCTGTGAAATTCAGGATTTGTTCCCCGTGAAGTTTTCTGATCTAAACAGAATAATAGGAGATCTAGGTGTCATGAAGATCACCATGAAACCAGATGAAAAACCTATGAAACAAATACCTTACCACCTTAATCCCAAGTATAAGGAAAGGGTCCACATTGAGTTAGATAAGATTCTAATGACATGTATTATTGAACTGGTGGAAGAATCTGATTGGGTGAGCCAAAAATTAGTTCAGGAAAAGAAGCAGAAGGAAGAAATAAGGATATTCATAGATCTCAGGAAGTTAAATGATGCCTGCATGCATGATCCCTTCCTGACCACGTGCACTGACGAGATCCTCTAGGTACCATCAGATCAAAATCATGCTTGAGGATAGAAGCAAGACAACCTTCACAACTGAATGGGATGTTTTCAATACATTGTAATGCCTTTAGGGCTGAAGAATGTGCCAATGATCTTTTCTCGCATAGTTATTATGACATTCAAAGACTTCATTCATAAATTTCTAGAGGTATACTTTAATGATTTGACAGTGTTTGGATTGGCCAAGCACCATGTGGCGAATCTACTCTTGTTGCTAGACACATGTAAGAGATACCAAATCATGCTAAATCTAAAGAAGTGTTTGTTTTGTGTCCATTTTGGGATCTGCTGGGTCATGTGGTATGAAAACAAGGATTGATGGTAGACCTCACGAAGATCACGGTGATAATAAACTTGGAGGCACTGAGGAATGTGAAACGGCTATGCGTAAATCTAGCACATACCAGATACTATAGGAATTTCATCAAGAGTTATGCCTAGATCACTACACCTATGGAGATATTATTGAAAAAGGATGCTACGTTCTATTGGAATGATGAATGTCAGAAGAGCTTGGATGTGTTGAAAGAGAAAATGGTCACTTCATTGATTCTAGTCTTCCCGGATTGGAAGAAGGAATTTCATGTGCATGTGGACGCATCATGTATTGCACTAGGGGTCATGCTGAGATAGGCCAGTGAGGGAGAACTAGATCATCCTATAGCGTTTGTAAGTAGGAAGTTGTCTAAAGCGAAGAAAACATATTCCACAAAAAAGCATGAAGGATTAGCTATGGTGTACACGCTCCAGAAACTCAGGCACTATTTGTTGGGTGGAAACCTTAAGATGTATACAGATCATTCTGCATTGAATTACCTAGTCAACAAGGTTGTGTCGTGGGGGAAAATATGTAGGTGGCTACTATTGTTCTAGGAGTACGACTTCGAATTTATTGTGAAGCTAGGATGAATGAATGCGGGAGCTGATCTTCTGTTGTGCACTGAAACTGGAGAGGAACCTAGTAATTTGGAGGAAGGACTGGCTGACACATAGATATTTATGGTGTGCATCACGAATAGTAACTTTGAAGATATTATCCACTTCTTGATGAGAGGATCGGCTCCAGAAGGTTATACAAGCCAACAGAAGAAGGAAATGGTAGTGCGCGCAATAGAGTTTTCTATCATTGTCAAGCACTTGTATAAAATGGGATCAGACAAAATATTGTGACATTATGTGCTTGACTTTGAATGAATCATCATCCTCACTAAGGCTCATGGAGGAGCTGCAAGATGACATTATGGAGGAAAAGAAACATCGCAGAAAATTCTACGCGTTGGGTTGTGGTGGCCAATCGTGCATAAGGATTTGAAAGCATATTGTAGGCCATATGATGCATGTCAAAGGACTGGCAGGCTGTCGTGAAGGGATGACCTACGTCTAATGCTATAGGTGACGTTACAACCATTCAAAAAATGGGAAATTGACTTCATGGGACTAATTCAGCCTCAAGGAAAGAAGATGGGTGCGTGGTACATCATCACTGCGACTTAGTATTTAACCAGATGGGTAGAGGCACAACCTGTGAAGGACTGCACAGGCGTGACAATAGCAATTTTTTTTTTTGAATATGTCCTAATGAGATTCGGGTGTCCAAAGATCTTGATGAGTGGTCGTGGTAAACACTTTCTTACCGAAACAATCAATGTGGTGACAGAGAAGTTTAAGGTGTATCATCATAAAAGTACCCCTTATCATCTACAGGTCAATGGGACGGTGGAAGTGTTCAATAAGATACTAGAGAGGGTGTTGATGAAGGTCTACAATTCTTAGAGAAATGACTAGGATGTGTGCATACTCGTAGTGTTATGGGCCCACAGAACGACTTGCAAGAAGCTAACTAAAGAAATGCCTTTCAGACTCGTGTATGGCATAGAAGCTATGATGCCAATGGAATACATTGTACCTAGTTTATGCATAGCAGCATTCATAGGAATGGCAGATCACAGAGCCGTAGAAGAGAGGCTCGTGCAGCAATCAGAGCTTGAGGAGGACCGATTTCTAGTTGGATTTCATCAACAAGTTCAAAAAGTGCACGAAAAGGTGTGGCGCGATCGGCACATCAAACTGTGCACCTTCAAGATTAATGATCTAGTATTGTTATATGAAAACAAATTTGATAAATATATAGGGAAATTTAGGATGCACTAGCTGGGGTCATATGTCATCAAGGACATTACCGATTGTGGAGTAGTTCAGCTGGTCAAATTGAATGGACAACCCTTCCCAGGGAAGGTGAATCGCAGCCGATTGAAGCCATACACTGGTGATCCAACTAGGTGACTATGTGAGGGAATTGTAGTCTTAGTGCTCCAAGCAGCTGAAAGGAAGCGTGAGACTATAAACTCCACTTCCCGGGTTGGAGAGTTGAGTGATTGGGGAACTGCACAGAATGAAGAAATGTCACAGAGCCCATAGAAGTGTGCAGGGAGGTATGCTACCAAAGGAAAAACCCTGCAGGATAGTCAGAAAGTGATTGTTAAAGTCACTATTCATGATTTGATGATGAGAAAATGGAAAAATAGAGTGGGTGCACAACATTTAAGTCAGAATTTATGGACTAGATATTTGAAAATATGCTGCCAATCTCACCTTAATGAACAAATTTTGGGGGGAATCGTCAGATTTGAATTCGAAAATGCCTATAAATTACAAAGGGTTTCACAACAGAAAGCACTTGGCATTTTCAGAATTTAGGTGTTGAGCTCTCAAGTGCGCATGAACCGTTCAAAAATCAATGTTTTGATAGCAAGTTCAGTATTTGAGACATTGCCAAAGGAGACATAGGATTTTTTGCATAGCATCATGTCGATGCCCACATAAGCTATGAGTGTTGAAGAGGTGATAACTGAGGCATCTGTTCTAGAGGTAGCTATGGCAGTAGAGGGAGTTGCCTTGGAATTTGTGCCTATAGAAGTGCCTAAATCCCAGAGGAAACCCATGACAAGGCCTACGCTGACCCAGGAGGGTCCAAAAAAAAAATAAGGACAAGCAGAAAATTTAGCCGCTGGTGTGTGCATCACCTAGGAACCACCCACAACCAGGAAAACCCATCATGCAAGAAAAGGCCAAAATGATTGAACTAGAGCTGGAAAAAAAGGTCGAGGAAATCCCCATGGATGATGAGGATATTCAGTGGAAATGGAGGATATTGAAATTGAAGGCTTGGACCCCATCTCTAAATTGCCTGAATACATTCCTCTAGACAAGGGAAAGATGAAGTTCCCAAAGATATTGATGAGAGTAAGGTCACCTTGCACACACCCCTCTTGTCGGACCAAATTGTCTTTGAGGGACCGTACTTGGGGCATGTCCCCCTTTTAAATTTGGAGAACTGGGACTTAGCTGACATGGAGAACTTCCCTCATTTAGCAATAGACCAACTTATGCACCATGTCTTCCACAAAAAAATTGGAGTGACTGTTTTGGAGCTAAGGAAGTGGCTGAAAGGCATGGACAAGGCAGGCCTCCTAATCCTACTATGGGTGGTGCATTACAACCGCACACCTATCATGATGGTAGTGACCAAACAGCTGATGTGCTTGGTGAAATGATGGGTGTCTGTGGCTAGAGGAGATGATACCCATCACTGACATGCTAATCCATAGGATCACGCGGCTTCTGTACACAGGAAAAATCTGGCCATGGCGTTTGGCGAAAAGGCCAATGAGCATGCCCTTGCTGAGGTGATGAAGGAAAAACTCAAACTCATAAAGATGCCATGCGACTACACCATTTCAAGTATCTCTGACCTCATGGTCAAAGTGGTGATGCAAATCTTGGTAGGGAAGGTCATGCAAAAGTGTTGCGCAAATGAAATGCCAACACTAGTGTTAGCTTTGGCAGCCCAGTGCGTGGAGGGAGTTCAATTTAACTTGGTGTGCTACCTCTGCAGTGAGTTCCTCATGAACTGCCACGAGGAACAAGATCACAGTAAGACTTTCCACTATGGATGGTTATTGATATCCATAGTGCTGGTTGCGTGGGAGCTACCTGAAGATAGCGAGTTTCCTCCAGACATATTGGACCTACTAAAGGCAGCGAAGTTTGTTTTGCTGTGAGCGATGAAGGATTGTAAGTGGATAAAGGACAACAAGATATTCTGGATCTTGATGGAGATGAGCATCCATATGGCCATCAACTACAAGCTGCGACTAACACCTACAAATTTTGAGAAGTTGCAGTAGTACATGGGATTCAAGGCTCACTTCCACCATGTCTTAATATAGGTGCGGAAGGACCCTAAGAACAAGTGGCACAACCTGCCATAATTGGCCACAGATGATGCAATTGTAGTAGTCCTTGACTGTTGGCTAACAGATTGGTGCAAGACTGTCGCATAATGGAAGAAGGAAGAAGCCAAGTTGAAGATGGAATAACTGGTCGTGATGAGGAGAAAGGAGGCCAATGACAAGGCCAAGGCAGAGTGCGTTGTCGTGCAGTGGTCAAGTGGACAGGCAAGCAAAGGGGAGCATGGCTCTGATTGGAGTGAGAAATCACCTTCCTCGGAGACCAAGGAAGAAGATGATCAGATAGAGCAGGGAGGAACGGACCCGAAGATTACTTCATTACGCATTAAGCACACTAGAGACCCAGAGAAATTAGGGCCACAGAAGAAGTCCAAGGCTAGCAAGACGTCTCTGGACCTGATCACCCTAACAGAGGGGGACTTAAATGACAAAGGTGATATAGTATGGGATGCCACTCCGGAACTGCTGCAGCAGTTTGAGAAGCAATAGCAGCAGGCGTTGGGTGCTATACAAATGGATTTGCACAAGCTGCAAGTCCTTGCATCATAGATATAAACTAGCCTGGTGTCAACTAGTTTGGCACCTAACACGTCAAAAGCCACAAGGATGTTGTGCGCAAGGGATCCCCAAGAAATAGTGCTATCATATGGAGCACTGACAATAGAGACTGAAGTTGACAGACCCATTGTTAGCGTTGTTAATAGAGTTGGACTCAACTTAGCCATGCTTCCCAATGAGGCTCTTCACCTCTTGTAGGATGGCGTGATTGCAGAACTTCGGGCCTGTGAAAAATGCACATTATAGATGATCAGTAAATAGAAGGTCAACAACACCCAGATAACCGTGCAGAGAGACTCTGCCCTTAACCTTGTAATAGATATTACAGAAAAGAACCAATGCATTGCCATAGTCATGGTTGAGGTGTGCAGGACGGTCTCGGAGCAGAGCATTCCTGAGGTTGATCTGATAGATGTGAAGGTTCAGAAGCTTGCTTCTAGAGTTCATGATGCATGAACTAAATTGGAAAAGGTTCAACTGGAGCTAAACCTCAAAATTGTAGAGTTGCAGTTGAAGGCCCAGCCTTTGACTCTGCTAGAGATTAGGGAGTAGTGCGAGACCATTGTAAAAGATGTGGTAGTAGAAGTAGAGAGCACAGTGAAGGGTTGTACCACGGTCTTCAAGTAGTTACTCGAGGTAGTCACCTACCTGCAAGAAGATCCTGTTGTACAGTGGCTGGAAATAGAAGTGCGGGAGCTATAGCAATGCTACGATGAAGTCAAAGTGATAGCGTGCATTGTTGCCATCATGGAGATGTTAGCTAATTTGCAGGAGACCAAGGCTTTGATAGAGTAGGTAGATGCATCTCATCACAGGAAAGCTATGTTGAAGGCTCATTTACAGCCTTCTTTGGAGAAGACCTATTTGATCACGGCTACAATTGAAGGCAAGATGGCTAGTCTAGAGAAGACTCAACAGAAAATTCAGTCCTACAGCACAGGGCCAACAATGGAGCAGTTGGTCGAGGAGATGAGGCAGGTGGCAACAAAGTGTACTGCCAAAGTTGCAGCAGTCTGAGTTGAGCTAGGAGGTCTTTGTGAAAATATCTGCATGCCAGCTGAGTGACTTGAGTGCAAGTCACCATGTTTGTGTTGGGGGCTTGTTGGGAACAGGTTCCCTAGGGGTCAATTTTGGGGTTAAAAACCCAAGTTTTGGGGTAGAAGGCCCGAAGTTTTTATAAAGAAATGTAAATTCACTACATTTTGTAGTCGTGGAGTGTGAATATATCAAGAGTAAAAAAGGGTTTTGCACCCTTAGTCTAGATAGGTTGCGCCCGTTTTAGAGTTCCACCCTTGGTCCGCGAACCATGGAATTGTATAAAAAGGAGGTCTTAGAGGAGCCTAAGGAAAAGGAAGTCAGTTAAGTAGAAGTGTCTGATGAGTCTGTGAAGAGTTAAGAGTGAGAGTCTTAGCATAGGAGGAGGCTCTGCAACTCAATGCACAGAGGCTTAGGGTAGAAGCCTGCAGCTGAGTGCGTGGACCTCTGCAGCTGTGTGCGCGGGGCAGATAGAGTCTGTATTGGAAATCTGAATCATCAATAAAGAGAAGCATTTTGAAATAACTATGTATTTTCCCTTTGTGGATTGCATGTGATTATGTTATGTTAAGTTCTAGATTTATGTTATAATGCTAATTTGATGCGCGAATGTATATGTTTCTATTTGTTTTATGAATGCAAATAATAATATATGTTTATGAAAAGACAACCTTAATTACATGGTAAAACTAGCGAACACTTAAGATAATTTAGGAAAACATACAATAACGCAGTAACAGAGGCACATAAGTACTTGAGCCACTAGTGAGGGTTGTGCAAAGGATGATCATATATCTTCATGGAGGTTCTAAGAGATGAAAGAGAAAGTACATCGATAAGCCCTAAAGGATTATCTATCTACGTGAAGGGATGGTTTAGGGTATAAAACCAACATCACAACCATCTCAGGGTGGGGAAACTTAGTTCCTACATCCCCCCATACTGCTTCAGGTGAGACTTCGATCCATGCTCCGTAGACTGATGCTGAAAGGGCCAGTAGTGTAAGGATTTTCTTAGTTGACTAACGCTGAACCTGGGTCAGGGCCAATCAAGCCAACACTATCCACTAGCATTTTTTCCTTTTGCTATTTGGTGATCTTATTTGGGCACAAGATCATAGAGAAATAGATCATTGCATGAAAAATTCATTGCAACACATAGTTTTGGAATCTATACCTAGTCCTTTAGGTAGTGATTCAAGGTCCACTGAAACTTTAGTAGATGATTATGTTTCTCCCACCAATCCACGTTTGACTAATTTTTGGTTTGATGGGGCTTGACCTAGGTTCAGAAGTGTTTTAGCCAGACAATCTCGCACTATCAGCCCTTTCGGCAATAGTCTGTGGAGCGCAGACTGAATTCTCACCTGAGGTAGTAGGGGAGGGTGCTGGAAGTAGGTTTCCACACCCTAGGGATGTTGTGATGAGGACTGGAAGCATCGTGAACTACTCTTTGCACTTGTGTTACTCTTCTTAGCTTGTCCGGCCTTTGCAAAGCTTGGTGGTGAGGCACTTCGTAGATTCTTATTATTAGTGTGGTTATTATAGATCAGATCTAGTTCTTCAGGTCTTGAAGCAAGAATTTAACACTTATAACTAGTGCACACACCGTTAAATCTTTATAAAGTTAGAACATAAGCATAAACATATAGAACTATGATAAACACTCAATGATTCAGAAACACTTTTCTTTATTCAAGTCTTGTTCATTACAACTAGATCTGCCCTGCGCACTCAGCAACAGGGCTCTGCGCACACAGCTGCGGACTCTACCATGCATCTACACACATAGCTACAGAGCCTACTCTACTACTATCACCCCTGACTCAGACTTATAGACTCCAATCGAATTCGAAAACCCATACACTTCCATTCTTACAAGCATTACCAAAAAACTGACTTCTAACCTTAGAGCCCTGCTCTATTTATACATTCCCATGTTTTACGGACCATGGGCAGGACGACTTGATTTCTATTATCTTACATTATTCTCTGGTGGACAACCCTTTGACTTGACTCATTACAATTCACACTTTGTGCACTTTACGGAACCTTTATCATAGTTTTACCCGAAATTGTGGGCTTTAAGCCCCAAAACTATTATGCGAGGGATCCGCTGCCCAATAGGCCCCCAAGGCAATCATCGTGGCTCATCTGGAGTCACTTGACTGGTGAAGCAATTTTCATGCAGAGGTCATCCAACAACTTCTATGCTTTGCTTACGCTCGCAAAAAATTCTTACGCCATCTACTGTACCCATTGAACAGGAGTCACCGATGCATTAGTATCAGTTTCAGTTGCTTGTCTGGGTTCATATACTACCTGCATTTGTGCCAAATTTCCCTCACTGTTGGTAGAGACTACGGATGCCTCATCAAGCAAAGGCTGGATGCATTCTTTAAGCACTGCTTCCTTCTACTGAGTGGCATTAACTTGTGCCTTAAGAACCTAGGCCTCCCTCATCTTGGCGAATCGCTGCGTAATAAAAATTATCTATGCGGTCCCCTTGACATTATCATAGGATTGTTGCAACTCCCGTGTTTCTATCTCCAATCACTGTAAGGTTGGGTCTTCCTGCAGTGAAGTGACCATGATAAGTGACTGATCCAACAAGCCAATGCACTCTTGCATGGCACATGCTATTGTTTCCCGCTCGGATTGAATGGTGCCTTTCCGCTGCTCTCTGACCTCCACTGGTGTGGAGGGCTGCGATTTCAGTTTTAGTTCTGCAATATGCAAGTCGAGGTCCAACTAGATCATTGTTGCTTCATCCTTCGCTTCACGGAACCCACTGGCCAACTTTTGGATCTGTATGCCTACAGGTAAATCTACCGCAATCTCCAGCTCAGGTGTGTGACAATAGGCTTCCTCCCAATTTGTTCCAACTGTCAATTTTGTGCTACTGTGTCATCACGTTGGAGGCTCAACTACTCGATGTTAATTTGTTTCTCATTGAGTATCTGTACTGCATGTCCTTCCTTAGTGTGAAGCTCCATCGTTGCATCGTCCTGTGGTTGACACAAGATTTCTCATGGGAGGGTAGCCAAATTTAATCCAAGTCCCATAAGCCAACCTACCACAGCTATGTCTGCCACGTTGTCTGTTGTCAATGCTCCTGCTGGGAGTATGATAGCATATGCGATTTTGGCCTGCAGTAGCTACTCAGTTGCTGACATACTCGTAGCTCCATGGGTAGTGACTACTTCTGACTATGGGGCTCATACTTCAAGTTCCTGCAGTTGCGCCCTAAGTGACCCACCCCAAAACAATTTGCTGCTTTTTCATGGCCTCGTTGAGCACCTCCCTGGTGACTTTGTGAACTGTATCCCCGATATCACATAGGTCAGCCTCGGTTAGTGTGATAGGTTCCCCATCCAACTTAGACGCCTTGGCCTTCTTCCATGACCTTGTCCATTTTGTCGCGCGTGATCCTTTTAAGGGTGAATAGGTAGGGTTTGGTGCTGCACCTTCCATCACCGTATCCACTTCCAATTTTGTGGTCACATTCAGGCCGCTTTTGTCCTCTGTTGTAGCAGCCCCTCTTGCTGTCGCCTTGTGTGTGGAAGCTTGCACTGCCACCTGGGATGCCTGTACTTCCTGAGTGAGCTGTTCGTTCCGCTTCTACTGTACTAAGAACTTGGCCACAACCTTCTATTTTTAGGTTGCAGTCTCATCGCGCCCTACCACATTTGGTCTACACCATTCCAATGGCCAGGTATCGAGCACTACGAAAATAGTGTCGTGGAATGCAATGAAGGGAATCTTGGTCCACTCTGCTCTAGATCCTTGCGCGCCCAGATATATACATGGTGCATATTTGCCTTAAAATTGAACACGTTCTTCACATGTCATAAACTTCTGCAGATAGACAAGGTTGCTGGTTGATCCACTGGTGTATGTTCGTGTCCATCAGTATCCAGAAAATCTTGACTTCTTGGATTCTTGTGGCATCCTTCGTCACCCATAGCAACGCATATTTTGCAGCCTCTGGCCAATCCTAGTCCAGGGAAGGAAACTGACTATCTTCGGGTAATTCACCTGTAACCAATAGGATGGATAAGAGTAACCATGAATAGTGAAAGGTCTTACCCTGCTCCTGGGCCTCTTTGTAGTTGGTCAAGAATTCATTGTGGAGGAACTGCGCCCAATTAAACCATTCCCCTTTTGTGCATTGCTCAGCTAACATGATGACCATTGTTGGCACCTCATTGCCTGGACATTTTCTCATCAACTTTCCTGCTAGCAACTGGGTAGTAATGCGAACCCCTTTGTGCTGAATACTAGAAATAGCATACCCTCTCTGCCTTTTCTCCAACTTATATTTATTTTTCGTGGCTTCCGCAATTGTCAAGTCACCACTCATGCCAACTATTTTTGTAGGGTCCCTTCCTTCATAGGGAAGCCTAGAGATTCTATGGATGAGCTCCACCATGATGGAGATGGGTTTGTCTAGCCATAAGTGCCCATCATGCACCAAGTAGAGCAGTTGCCTGATGACCAATGTTGTAATGGGGGCTCGATGAAAATGAAAAATTAACAAGAGGTGGATTAGCCTAGCCTCCTCCACCTTTCACAACCATTTATGTGGTTGTAGTGTCATAATGGCCCCCTCCGTGCTTTGTTCCATCAGTTTGCTAGTTTCCAAATGGGCAAACTTCAAAGTATCAGCAAGGTCCCAGTCTTCAAATTTCATAGTGGAGATGCGGCCAGTCTTCGTTCCTTTGAATAGAACCCCTTTGGGGAGGGACAGGGTTATAAGTGTGTTTTTAGTGGCATCCAAATCTAGGTACCTTGACCCTCCCTTTCCGTGGAGGGACATACTTAGGCCATTTTACTGGAGCCCGTACTGGCTAAATTTATTCTTCCATCTCTTCCTCTGGTTCCATCTCTTTGACAAAGGTCGGAGGATCTTCTTCCTCATCATCTCTTTCAATAGTAACTATTTTTCCCTTTTCTTCCATCGACAATTTGCTAAAGTACGGATTTTGCTGGGACATTCGTACCGGTCATGCTACCGGTGGGTCCTTCTTGGTCTGCGGTGTCCAGGGTGATTTAGGGATCTCAGTTGTACCCCCTACCCACGGCGTAGGGTTCTACTTCACATCCATGGTTGAGGTTTTCATCGTAATTAGGGACTCTAGCATATCCTTCGACAATGCTTGAAACCACAGACCTTCTCTCAGGAGTGCTTCATTCGTCATGCTCCTGTCTGCTTGATATCAAAATGAGTTAATATACGAAGTACCAAGGGTTGTTTGGTGACAGGCCATCTGTGCTTTATATGCTTCGTTGAATTTAAATTCAACCTTTCCCCCCTTTCAGGGTTCATTAATGCAATTTTGGTGGTAGATCCAGTCACCCTTGTGTCTTAATTACTCATCGTCTACTCGGTGTCTTAAATGGAACATCTTGTCATGAACAATATCAGTAATGGTCACCTTCCATCCTCCCCATGTGGCAACATGGTCCTTTTTACACGAACGCGTTCTGTTCTTCATACTGGTTTTTCTCACTGCATCTGAGCCACACAATCCCCCTACAGACTCCTGTATAGTCACGCGCCCTATTCCAACTACGTGGAGCACTGAGACTAGGTCCCCTGTGGATACCCAAGTGGTCGCACCCCTGGTGCGAAACTTCAATTTTCCTGCAAGCTTGGGCTGTGGGCACCTTTCGATACCTTTGTATATGGTAGTCCATCACATTCTATTGTATGTGGTACACGCCCCTATTGGTGCAGTCGCAACCATGATAGTAGGGTCACAACTTGTTCTAGTACCATTGTAGGATCGGCCAAGTCGAGTCCTCTTATTCTTAGATTTGCGCGGCCTGCTTGCATGAATCCGATTTTTAATTTGTGGATTTCTTCGTCCAACATCACGCTTTGCCTCCTCAACCGTACCCATTCTCCACCGAGCTCACGAAGTCTCAAGCTGTCGCACCGAATGGGTTCCTACAACCACCGAATTCCTTCACCCAGGTCCTCACATTCAGTCTGAATGGTAGGGATGGTGGTTGGGGACATTCTCTCCACCTTCATGGATAGGTCCATCCTCACACACTCATTTTTTTTATGGTCATATAGGCCCATCGAACCCTTGGTACACATAGATTTTGTTGGGGCGGTGGTTGCACAACATATGTCTGCCTTCCTCATCATAGGTGGGTGCCCCAACCACTTCATCTTGGCTGCCCAAGCCACATTCGCTGTGGAGGGCCTTCAACCCATACACATCTCCACCTTCTACATTCACACCTATTCCACCTAATCTTCCGAGGTGTACGCCACCTTGGTGTAGTTGTCGCGTGCAACACTCCTTTCAGTGCACTGTGCCACTTTTGTTCTACAATTGAAGTTCCATAGTGGTTGACAAACTCCTCCCATTCATTGCACCATCATCCATTGGTAGTGTCCTTACCTCAGTTGTTACACATCGCAGTGATCTAATCATCATATTACAGTTTAGTGTTGTTACTTCATGCAATCGGTTCTGCCATCGTTCTATCTCCTCATCTGAATCCGACGTGCAGGAACTAGCTGTTACCAGGAATAGTGTCCAGTTGGAGCTGCTATTCCCACTAAGACTGGTAGCTATCTTAGAAACAAACAAGTAAAGTCTACTTTCACTTTCCTTTATGAAAATAGATAAGAGTGGAACAAAGTAGACCAACCTTAGTCTTGCGCTTGGTTTCGTTGTTTGATTCCTCTCCTTCCTAATAGACCCTTGCCACTTCTTCTTCATCTGCCCAGCTTCAAAGAGCAACTGTTGAATCAAAGCAGCATACTACTATCGAAGAACAGAGATCTATATTCATAAATAACATAGGACCAGATATGTGTTAACCATACAAATGCATATATAATCAAACATACAAGAATATGGAGGAAAAGTTGAATAGCTTTATTAAGATCAAGAATAGCAAGAGGATTACAACCATATGTTCTACCCAGCATCATCCTCCTGCAAGAAATCCCTTCTTCACCTCAAGTAAAGCTTAGATCACCCAACACTATGAAGTTACACCAGAAAACCAACAACACTTCTCTACAAGATACAAGATTGCAGCCTCTGGATCTCTGTGATGAGGGATCCATATATAGATGATTGTAGTGGGGTGATTAATCTTCTGGCATCTTGATTAGTGTCCTCTCTCTGATAGTTCTTGATTCCACTTGGAGAATGATGATCTCTTACTCATCCATGGTCGAGAACAGAGAGGCAAGTTTCAGAGGGGAAGCTTCTGGAAGATTCCATGATATTCCACCTCGCAAATTGTCCTTGCCATTTCTCCATCCCCGACCATCACACCCTACTGAGGGGCCATTCAGTATGCATCGCACCCTCTGCACTGGGTATTCAGTATGGTCCAATTTTGACCATTTATGAGCAGTTTTTAGTGGAGAACTTCTAGGAGATGATGTAATCAGCTGACCTTGTTCCTTTAGATAGTGAAGCAACACTTTTAGGGAGTTAGGAGCCCTCAAGTTATGGACATTTATGATTGGGGTTGTAGTGCCCAAAAATATCTATAATAGTTGCCCCCTAAAGCATGAGGTCGTTAATCTTTTGATGTCGGGTGAAATAATTTTCCATGAGGATCCAAAGTTTTTTCGAGCTGGGAGGCAACCTGTAATAAGATACAATACAATAAATTATCTTAACAACTTTTTTCATGATCTAGCTAAGGCGGGCATTCCCATGCTCATCTTTATAAATTCATTTTCATGTACATAGGACAGACAATCATCTGTGTGGCAGACTGATGATTCAGACTCATCATCCTTTGATTTGGATGATCATTTGTTCGGCAATGATGTACATTTGATGTCTTTATATTCCTGAATATATCGTAGCCTAAATGGATGAAACTAGATCCAGGGTCCTCAAAACTCATTCCATATTCACTTAGAGTACAAGTTGATCCATGTGAAAAATGTTCTGGAGTCGAACATGGAAAGACATCGCCTGATTACCAGCCAATGATGTAAGATGTTAATAGGCACAAGAGGAATCACCAATAATGACAATGACCCTCAAGGTACTACAATACAATTCACGTGGTGTGAAAAAGGACTTGGCGTTGAACACCACGCAAAATATCACGGTCGAAGGCCATTAATGTAAACCTGTCGCCAAAAGTGAGAAACTTGCCATTGATGCATGTAAGCTTCAAAGCACTGAAAGGGTTGTCCCTAGGTCAACTTCTTGGATAATGAGCTGATGTCGACAAGAAGTGACCCATCGCAGGAGGGCCTTGATGAGTTCCACATCTATGACATAGAACAAAGAAAATGATTTTGGAGGTCAAAACGATCTGATGATACAATGTTCAGGGTAGCGGTCATGAAAAGAATGGAGCGTGAATGTATTATAGTGGGTGAGACACAGGCGAATTTTCTAAATGACTTCTCGTGAACATATCAGTGACATTGACGATGGATTGGTAGTGTTAACCCCAAAGATGGATGGTGTGATGAACCAATGGTGATATGACCAGTGAACGAAACAACCCAACCCGGCTTGGATGCGGAAGGAAAGTGTCATGTTCAAGGGTGACTTGCTACCAATAAAGATTTTTCAAGTTTTCTTCCCAATTGTCCCCGGTCATTGCTGACCAGTACTTCTTTATTTTTGTCAAGCTTGAGGAGGATAACATATGCTTGTTCTATAATTTTCCCTTCGGGCGAACCTGTCGCTATATTTTAGCGAGCCTAGCGACAGTGAAACTTGTTCTCGTCCATTTGGATGAGTTTGTCGCTATTCGGTTTTAACGAGTTTAACGACAAAGATAACTCAGTCCTTTTCAATTTCAGAGAGTCTGAAAGGGATGGAAAGGTGACTCCAAAGATTCTTTTTCTTCATATAATCCCTTAAGTCTGAGAAAACGTAAAATAATATGAAAGGGATGAATTTTTGATAGTTTTAACGAGCCGAACAAGACAAGCGCTCGATCTTTTTGTGTAATAATCCCTCAAGTCAAAAAAGATTAAAATCTAGAGGAGGGATAGCACTTCCGATGACTTTAATGAGCTGGAGAGGCTAATCACTTGGCAATATTTCCTTATTTTACGAGTCAGTTGAAAAGAGCTTAAACGAGACTCATTTTCGAGGAACGAGTGATGATTTTGGGTAGCAGTTGATTCCAGGTAAGGTTTGGAATTTTCCAATTACGGCAGTGTCACAAGGATGGCTAATAGAATCACTCTTTGCAGATGTTCCTTGAAAGGGTAAACAATCAAATGGAGGTGAATGATTGGCTAAAAATAGAGTGGAGGTGATGATGAGAACACGACCAAGGCTCAAAAGCTAATGATAAGGAATTCACAATGGTTATTTACCGGTTCATTTTTTAATGAGCTTAAACTATGGGGGAAACATTTGCTCATGGCTTATGCTTATTTTTTAACGAGCTTGAATTTCGCGTTAAAATTGCTTGTGGCGGGGGTTTTTTAAACAAGCTTGAACCCTGCAGTAACACTACTCGCCAGTCGTATAATAAGGATGTCTCATTCAAGATGCCATCGTTTATGTGGCTTGCACCTTTTGTAAGCTTTGCCCCGGATCCTTTCTTTATGGAAGCTAAGAAATGACCAGCCTTACCGGTTGAAAGGGTTAGAGGACCTACAAATTAAAAAAATAAATGGTCACTCTTCACTTTCATGCGGAAAGGTTTTCATGCCCCCATGTATAGCGAAAAATTCCCAGGTTACCATGAAAGTTCCATCTGCGTAGCAGACAAAATGCTTCCTTGGTGATGTCTACCAAAATAGACAAAGTTGAGTGGCGCAGACGCCTCCACTCACATAACTTTAATGAAGGTATCTTATTCCAGCCTAATCCCATTTTCCTGTGAGGACAGGTGTGTTAGACTAGTCATATATCCTCCATGGAAACCTACTCTATACCCAAGGTTTTCTTGCTAAAACAGACCAGGGTGCATGCCCCCTGGGTTTCAGTCATATCTTCCTAAATCACTCGCGCTCATTAGGTGGACGGACTGGAGATCGATGAGACATTCCTTGTGTGAAAAGACCATTTAGGGCTGGAATTTGACTATTTGCGATGTGTGAACTGGGGAATGACATTTGGTCTACGAGCTTGACCATTATGCCTTCGTGCGGAAAACACATTACTCTAAAGAGTGAGGAGACGACGGATCCCATGCAATAAATTTAGTCGCATCCAAGGAGTAGATTATAATCCAAGGGTCCTTGAAATACCATCACGTTCATGTGAACGGTTTTCCTTCTCAAAGTAATGGGCACATTTGGAAGGATCCCTAATGGTCGACTGGTTCCTTTGTCAAAGTCTGTCATATTTCTCATTTCAAGCGAAAGTGATGGCGAACCAAGCGCTTTCCAAGCAGTTGAGGAAAGCATACTCATAGAAGCCCCTTCATCGATGATGGTAGCAGCCATGACCATTCTGTAAGCTTGTATAATGATTCAGAATGGTACACTAGCTGGTAAACGGGGTCTGCCTAGTAGATTCCAGTCGAAGGAAATGACTAGGTTGCTTGGAGGTGGGACAGAATAGACGGCCGAATATGACTCTGAAGAACTTCCTTCCTACAATAAAGGAACGGGTAGACTACCCCCCAGTTCATCAAAGACTATGTTTACGAAAAGAATTTGAACAGTGTCGTTCTCTTTCTCTTCAGTGACGGTATCATTCGAAGATGAACACTCTGAAGGCAAGACCGGGTCAACTGCCACCTCGACCTTATGAATTTCGTTTGGTATGGATTTAGAGGGTTCATTTTCAATGATAGATGCTTTGTCTAACCACAATGGTGGGCCAGCTGGATTTTCAACCGGTGGTGGACTTGGCAAGAATTTTTTATATCCAGGAGGGAGCCATAGCGGTGAAGCAGGACGGTCATCCAAAACTCTTTTAGCTTCGTCAAGGAAGAGACAACGGTGGACGGCGTGATTCCCTTCACAAACTTTACAAGGAAATCTGGGATTCATTTTCTGTCTAGATACTTCACTTTCACTGGTTGATGGTGTGGATTCAACATGATCATCAGAGGTTGACGACACCGGATTGTACAAATGAGAATACCAGTCCCTTAAGGTCCGAGGGATCCATGGACAATCTCGGTGATAGTGGTCTCCATTGCAAATGACACATGGATATTTAGGTTTAGATGGTGCGGTGTGAGGATTTTCGCTAAATGACGCCTGGTTACCCCCTTTCAATTTTGATTCCTTCTTCTTCTTTTCTTTTTTCTCTTTCTGCTTCTTCTTCTTCTTAGTTACTTGATCTTTAGCTTTACCAGCTTTATCAAGCGAAGAGGAAGGAGGAGAGGGAGAATCAGACAAAGTAGAAGGTTGGTGGGCAACTCTAGTATCATCTAGTAGTTGACTTGACTGTTCAGGAATTACGGTATTCTGAACGACAGAGGTAGAGAAGAGCCATATGGGCAAACCAATCATCAATTCTGGAAGTGACAATGTGGCCATATGGGGTGCACCAACATCTCCCCAAGAGGATTGTAGGTTTTAACCACATACAGAAATTACCTGCATATGAATTCTAAATCACAGGAAAAATAAAAATGCGAGAGCATAACACATAACACACATATACACAGAGATTTCCCACTGGATCTCAAAAC
Organism: Pinus taeda; assembly: GCA_000404065.3. Lineage (NCBI taxonomy): Eukaryota > Viridiplantae > Streptophyta > Pinopsida > Pinales > Pinaceae > Pinus > Pinus taeda. The sequence goes on from APFE030714748.1 coordinate 46,396, forward strand.
TGAGACTACCAGCTTGATTTTTCATTATATTCCTTTCAATGTTACAATACATATTTATGCATGTTGAAGCATCCAATACCATGGACTGAAAACCATCGCGTCCAAAACCATGGACCAAAAACCATAGGTAGGTTCGCCCAACCTAATATAGGGTCCAAATTTTTTTTTTCTCAGGGTGCTGCCCCGAACCCCGTAGAGGGGGCCTACTCGCCGCCCTCAAACCCCCTGGACAGGAGGGGCTTCCGCCCCCCCTATGACCGCCCCGCTGCGCAATCGGCGCAATGAACGGGGGGCTCCGCCCCCCCTCTAACCCCCCGGTTCACTACGTAGGTTAGTCATGGAAAGAATATAACACAACCCAACAATCTCCCACTTTTTGTTTTCTTTCCACAAGGGGCCACAGGAGAGCTTAGTCATTTTTCTAGCCATGAAACGCCCATTGTTTCTCTACACCAAGCAAACTTCTCAAAGCTCACGGATTTTTTCAATGCATCTGCAGTATTCTTCAAAGTGTCCACCTTTACCAGCAACACCTTTTTGTCTTCTATCATATCCCTCACAAAGTGATACTGAACGTCAATGTGCTTTGTCTTTGAATGATAAGCAAGGTTCTTTGCCAAGAAGATTGCACTTTGCCTGTCACAGTCTATCCTTATAGCTCCCTGTACTAACCCCATACTTGAACACAATCTCTGCAACCAA
>APFE030714748.1:65731-221252 GCA_000404065.3 Pinus taeda
CAGTCATAAACTATTCTACAAGAGCAGTAGTTATAACTGCCCTACAGGATCCACAGTTAGACTCTAGTTGGACAGCCGAGCTCCTGAAATCAAGGGCACTTGGTGGATCATCGTTTTTGTATAAATATGAAGGCCTTAGCCTTAGATGGTGGTTGAAACTCTCGTATTTCTATTGTAATTTTGGAGCACAGTTCAGTTTTCGTTCCTTTTTGTAAGCCAATTTGGCATGACATCAGATTATGAATAAAGAAGGCAGTTTGTGATCTAGTTCTGAGTTTATTAAGGAGACTATAGCTCTCAGGTTAGGGCCCAACCTGAGAGCCATAGATCCCCTCTGTTGTAGTGTTGTTTCCATTTCATTTCCAGCACTTTAAGTTTCGGTTACACATGCAATTCGAATGACAGTTTGATAATTTGGTTTTCTTATGAGTTAGATAGATTTTACTTATGGTACAATTAATTCCACTAGCTTAGTGTAGCAGAGGATATATAACATCCATTGGAGCTCCAGCAAAAACGGTTGTTAAGGCTCACTACCATCTCTTTTGAAGATTGGGGTGCAGTCCATAGCAGACCACCAAAAACACGCATTACTTTGTTTGATACAATTATGGTTTGGATTTAGATGCTTCCTTGTCATTTACACTTATCACCCATCTCTTCATCACAACCCCATACGTATTTCTCTTTGCGTTTTGGATTACTGTTCAATGAAATCATGGCACACTTAATGTAGGTTGATGCATCTCCGGTTTGATAAACAGTTTGATCATTTGTTTCATTTACACTCTTCTCCCTCTCGTTTCATTGCCATCCTTTCCATTTTGACCCTGCATGCAACCACGTTTCCTTGACCTACACTGCGTTCTATCCTTTCCTAAAAGTCTCCCATTCCTCACGTAGCTTCATCCCTTGACCTTTCACAGACATCACTTCAACACACTCCCTACACCCGTTTCCCATCTCATCCTTCCACTCCTGAGCCATCACCAGCCTGATCCCTACCTCACACATTCCTTCCTACCCGTCCATCACCTTTTCCTCACTTCAATCCTTCACGGTAGACCATCCTGTAGCAGTTTAGAGACATCCTGTAGAAAACCCTGAGTATCCTGTAGGATCCCCTGCAGACATCCTGTAGGAGGTCATTCACGCGGTTGCCGAGCTTCTGAACGTGGAAAACCTCTGTGGATGAATGCCAAGGGACCATAGGGACCTCACCTAGCCTCCCAAACCTGTCCCACGCTTTCCTTCCTTCTCCATCCAATCTGCACAACCAAACCCTAATAAGCACAAAATCACAATCATTCCACCTACTTAATGAAAAGTACAAAAACATGTCTTTTATAATGCCAGTAGTTTAGATCCATGCATTTCCACTTATTAGATGTAGTAGCAGCATTGGTAAAAGTCTTACTCATCTTCATTGCTTTATAGAGATTAGACTAGTTAAATTAGGGTTTCCTAGGTTTACATGCTTTGATTTACTTTTGGTTCATTTTTGTCAAGTAGCTTAGTCTCCTTTGAGCTATCTTTCATCCATCATTGATAAAGCTTCTTCTATGAGCCTATAGAAGTTGGCTTGAGCCCTAGTGGACTTGTTCCAGCTGACCAAGTGACAGCTGCGACAAGAGCTAGTACTTGTGCATATAGCACCGTCGCTTCCAAGTTTGTACGAACAACCGGGTTGATAAAATGAGAGACAGGAAGCCTCAGGAGTTGTAGCATTATTGCTACAATACTGGAGCTCACCAGTGTTCATCCAACTCTTTAGTATATGATTTGATTAAAATTCACTTGTCCCAATGGAGTTTGATAGGGGATTCTGCCAACTGGTACATCTAATTAGACACGACATCATACAATGACTTTCATTGTTAGCCCAAATCTTTTTGACACACTTTAAGTTTCCTATGTGGTATGATATTGATTCTGATATCTTGTCAAAATTTAAACAAGATGATGCCATGTATATTTATGATCATATTCATGAGTGGCATCATTACAAGAGGTTAGTGAGAACTAAAATTCCTAATGATATTTTGCATAAATGGTTTATTTGGTCTTTAAGACCTAAAATTTCCAAATATGTGTCCATGTTTAGGGATGTTTTGTAGCGGCTACAAAAAACCTCTAAAATGTTGTCCTAGCTTCATTTTGGAGCCTCTCTGCCAACCATCCTTAGTAGCATATCTTGTACTATCTCAGTACATATGATTCAGTTGAGTTTCAGTGGCTTACTAGACTATGCTTGCTAACTTAGTTTCCTCCCCCAACAAGATGATAGTTCAGAACTTGGTCAGTTTCTGGTTGTGATGTTCATCTAGAAAATTGAAAAATTCTAGAAGGGAACTAGCCATCCCTCTAGAAATTGCACAATCCATTTGGGTTGCTTGATGCTCTCTAGAAATGCACAGAATAGACAGGTAGCCTTCCCTATGGAAATTACGCAATGCAACCCATCACTGGGGCTTGCTCTAAAAAATTGTGCAATTCTGACTGACAATTAGGGCTTTAGTCTAGAAATTGCGCAATGCCTGAGGGAAAACCAAACTTGCTCAACCCAAAAACTATGCAAAGGTCATTCCCAGAATTCCAGACTATTTCATGTGGTCCCAAGTTGACCAGTCCTCTCTAGGAAAGAGAAATCTTCATTTTCATGCATGGGCTACTTTTTCCCAAAAGAGAAAAAGGAAAAAAAGAAAAAAGCATACATATATTTTAGGGATCTACTTTTAGCAGTTGGAGGTTACATGCGAAATCTGTTTTAGAAACGTCTCGACAAGTGTTTCTTTTTCTATATTTGTGTCATGAGCATCATAAAACTCGATCTTATCAAGATTATTTATTAGACACTTCAGAGCTCATCCCTCACATCGATCTTTGAGCTCTAACATCCTACATCCCATCTGGGAACATTCGGCACATTCAGCTCAACTTTTTCCAGTTAATTCCTATTTTCATGTCTTTTTATACTTTTCTATTGCCTTTTGTATTTCAGTTTTTATGAGTGTTTCTTGCTTGGTTTCAATGAATTCTTACTATTGTTTTAATACATGTTTCAAGTTTTTCATTGCACATCACTGTTGTTGCATGCATGACATTGTTTCTACACTCATGGTCGTCATTGTGGTGACTCGCTTCACTCACGTGCTTGTCTTCCCATTATCTAAATCCTATACTCACTATTTGCATGCATGATCATTCACTCTTATTTGCACTCAGCTTCACCATGCATTCAGAATTTTCATGCTTTTAGTCATCTATTGGCGAGTCTCGAATGCCTTGACCCAGAACTTGCCTTGCCTAGCTTGTAATGCACATTTATAAGAGTGAAGGCTCTACCTTCCTCCCAGAAATTACGCAAAGTTAGCCCAACACTGACCTCTAGAGTTGTTGTGCGGAATTTTGAGAGACAGTTCTCTGTTGGCCCCAGGAATTGTACAAATGCAATTTACTGGTTGATGTGATTGCTGAGTGAAACTGTGCATTGCACAGTTTCAATCCTTAGTAGGCCATGTTGGACTATACATTGCGCAATATCAATATTCAGTCAGCGCAATGGAAGTCTAGACTATGCTTTGTGCAATTTTGGCAATCAGTATCCCAACCTCTCGGTAAAAATTTCCCAATCTTTCGAGTCAATCACCCAGGTGTGTTGCATGTCAGTCCTCACGCTGTTTCATTTTCAACTGATAGATTGCTTCCCATGAGTGTTTATCTATCTCGAGTTATCGTAGGTGTTCTTTTGTCTCTTAGAAGTACAGGTACAATGGCCTCCAAGAGAGGAGGGTCAAAGGACACCTTTCAGAGTGCAACTAGAGTTGCAGTTGAGAAAGTGTCTATGATCTTGCCTATCTATGAAGACAATAAATTTTTCATATACAAGGATATCAAGATGAAATTGAAGTATATAAATGACACCTTCTTTGGCACATTTGAGGAAAATTTGGAATATCACAAGGTATTTGTCAACATACACAAGTCTGGCTTGTACCGGATTACATGCAGGCATCAGGCATTTCCACGCACGGACATGAGCCACTAGATTGTCTCTCATACTAATCCAGAGAAGATGGTCTTAAGAAGTGCGAGTGGAACAAAACTTTCTACCTTGATGGAAAAGTACTTCTATGAGATATATCACTTGTTGTAGTCAATGACCATGATGGATACACCCTTAACCATACCCATCAACAGTATGAACTCAAGGGACATCTTGAAGAGCTAGATGAAAGAGCCATCCAAATTTAGGACAACACCCAACAAGGTTTGCAAGACAAGGATATAGTGGAAGGCATATAAGCTCTTGGTCATATTTTCAAGTTGCTTATACGACCAAGAGAGTGCAAAGACCTTCCCGCAGAGTCAGGTAATTGTGTTGGATAAACTAGCGAGCGAAGGAAGACCTTGCAATTGGTTTGACATGTTGGCTTTTAGGTTGAATGAGTAGGTAAGAGTATCTTGGCATCCTCCCAAGGGTCAGCAAGTGATGATATACATGTCCTCTTACATACTTGATGTAGTTTGTGCCCATCAGCAGTTCCCAGGCTTGTGTTAGGCATGGACACCTTCAGAAACCTCTCTACACACTTATTGCAGGTTGTTCTTTGAATGCAACTTCCATGGAGTTATAATACAATTATCATACCACTTCATCACCTGAATGTACACGATGATCTCTGAGCAGGCTCCACCTTGAATGTCATAGACAACAATCGAGGCATTGACCTACAGAGTAGATTGGTATGCATCACCCCTTGGAACCTTCATATGGGTGTACAATGCGGAGAAGGCTCCGCATGTTTTACCGAAGCTTTCGATGGAAAATATGGTGATGCAAGAAGTGTCATATCACATCTAGAAAGGGTTGTGAATGAGACTACATAAGAAGAAGAAGGAACCTTGGACCATTCTTCCTTTGCGGATCGGGTTGTATGAGATCTGAAATCTCAAGCATGCTGAGTCCGAGATGGAGAAATTCAAAAGATTCACCTTCGACACCAGAAGTTTCAATCTATATGACCCACATTTCTTAGTGAAGGAAACTTATGTGCGAGTGCAACACCCTCGGATCCATGGGGTGTTTCATTGGCTTGAGGAAGACCTTTGGAGATAATGTTATCACTTCTCAAGGCTCAATGAACTGGTCAACATAGTTGTAGAGTAGTTAGCAAAGTAGAAGGCAACAACATCACACAGAGTAGCATCATCAACAACAATATAGGGTAGTAGACCTCCATGTGTCAAAGGCAAGAGGAAGGTTGTTAATATCGTAGAGGCAAAGAAAAGATGCAAGTTCAAAGCAAATCCACTTGTGTTGAAAGTATATTTGGATATTAAGGCTAAGAGGTGATATAAGGATTGCACAAATGTAGAGGGTGAAATGAAAGTTGGAGGAAACAAAAAAGGAGTTGCAGGAGTTGAAGCAACAAATTGGGGAAGAACAAGAGCTGCGTAGAAGAGAAAAGGAAGCACAACAGGGATAGGAACAATAATAGGTGAAACTTGCAAAGATCGCCAAAACTATGCCCATACAGGCTATTGACTCAGCCGAGCATCTGGCACAGAGAAGACAGGGTGAGCAGTTGCAGGAGCAAGACTTGGCTCAAGAGATTGAACATATGCTAGAGCAGATGGACATGGATATGGTTCAACCATAGTCAGATCAAGATATTGACCTCATGCCTCAGAACTAAGAGGTCACCCCACCAGCTTCACCAGATCCAAAACTAGAGCAAGTCCTAAGCGATCAAGGAAACACTAAAATCCTTGAAGAGAATCCAGAGGCAGAGATGCACAACATATCTTTTGACGAGTCGAAACACATATTTGTGCAGTGACATAGAGTGCATACTCCAAATTTCCATGTATCTCCCACATAGTTTGAAGAACGAGTGATCATGTCTGATGTGCTTAGACATCCAACCACATTGGCTAATGCTACCAAAGCATATGCTGAAGCCACCATATCGAGTGTTCGATTCTTGAAAGCCAAGAATAAATGCATGGCTAAGGAGTTACAAGTGGCCAAGTAGGGAGGAGAGTTGGTTATAGAATCTACCAAAGCAGAGTTGAGGAGAGAGATACTATATGAAGTATCATCTCTCGAGACATTCATGTGAAAGTTGTACTCCAGATTCATCACCGTTCATAAGTTAGTTGTCATGTTACATGTTGGTAGCAGTGTTATGCTAGGAGAGCTTGCATCTTATCACATTTGCACACTACTATTGATCACATGAAAACATGGACAATGAGGTACAAAGGAGCCCCATTCCACTTTCCAAGGATGATGAATTCAAAAGAGGTAGAGTTGAAGGCACGCATCGAGAGAGAGATATGAAACTATGAGGAACTCTCATAGTTCATCCCCAGTTTGAGGCAAAGTCAAAGAACCAAGTCCAACTGAGTTGGACATTTACTTTGATCAATTGATGTGTGTAGCCACCAGAGTAGACTTGGAGATCAACACAGAAACTATGCATCAGTATGTTGTGGTCCATGTGCACTCAAGGCTATGATGTGCATGTTATCAAATGAGTTGTACATAGGTGCCAAATCAGAGTATCCAGATGCAATGGAGGCAAGAGTTCTCTTTCAGAAGGATGTCACCATAGAGCACACAGACAACATATAAGACTACCAATCTTGGCATCAGTTTGCCACCATCAATCATCATGAGGATGTTGAAGAGTTAGTCTTCTCACAACTATCTGAGTCTTAGCGATGTCTTTTGTGGCTTACTCAAGCCTATTTTGTCTAACATGGGTACATGTGCAAATTGTAATGCAAAGATGTTGTAATAGTGAAAGACCAAGTGTCGATTATAGAATGTAACAGTCATGTAGTAGTTGAATATTCATGAGGGTAGGTGAAGAGTCACAAAGGGGAATTTCAAGGGTCACCACACCCTTTGCTATAGAACCTAATCACTCATTGTAAATAATTCAGGAGTAAATCCTCCTATAGGTGTAACTTAGAGAAATCTTGGAGTGTATTGTAACGAGTCTTGGCTTCTCCACAATGCAGAGCTAGTAAATCTCTTTGGAGGAGCACGCGACAGTGATTGTAATGTTCCGCTATCGAGGGTAGTGGAAGTCTTGGTTTTATGTATGATTGGATCTTTCACTCTTTTAATATAATAGAGCCAACATGTTTCATGCATATGTTTTTATTTTAGTTTGACTATCCTAATTAGTCTAATGATATATGTAGCTATTATCTACGCATGTATGTATGGACTATTTCGTATGTGTTTGTATGAATCTTATCGAAATGTGTTGTTGATATAATCCATCACTTTGGATTGTCATGTATCCTTTTTTCCATCTAAGGGGCACAATCATCCCTTGTTCCATGTGTTAGAGCCTTTCATGCACCTTTCTTGAATTGTTGCAAGATCACACCCTTGATACCAACAAGGACATATTACTTACCTCTTCGCGTAATCGATGTCAAGGTGATACCATACTACCCACTCCTAGAACTCCTATTCCAGATGGTCTGAGGTCTAGTTGGGACTTCTTACTAGGGAGATCCCCTAACATGTTGGTGGGTCCAACACCATCAATATTTATGGCACTAGAAGGAGGGACAAACTACAAGATGAGTCCTCACATCCTGTTTTGAATCTTCGCACATCCATCATGGATATCGTTAGAGCCCACCCTCCGTGATTGTCATGTAGAATGAGTCAATCTTGTGGACAAGATAGACCTTCCTAGAACCTAATGAATACCTAATGACAAACAAACCAACTAGACACTATCTTTCTCGAAATGTGCTTCACAAATAATGGCAAACAAATGTGTTTAAGGCCTACCTCATGTCCAACGCAAGTTTGGGGATGCCTTCGCTCATTTGATCCAAGTAAGTTCCTTTGTCACAAACCTGCAAACACAAACAAGGCAAATGATTAAATAGCACCTGAATAACCAATATTATAAAACATATTTAACATGAAAGTCAAGGAGTCCAAGAAACAAATAACATGAGATACTTGTTGAGAAAAAATGAGCTTGATTGTATTAATTCAAAAGGAGAAGAACCTTACAACCTTTGCCTCGACACTGTATAATCTCCTCCCAGTGTCCAACAAGAAGTCTCCTCTACTTTGACAAGCGTCACTCACTCCCCAATGAAGCCAAAAATGTATGTGATCTCTCCTCTTAAGCTCAAATAGGAAGTCTTGATTTCACTAGCATTTACCCTCAAAAGTTTAGCTTCTAACCTCTCCAACCACTGACCCAATGCCTCAATTTATAGTGCAATGGAGATCAGTTACCTAGTCCTCCTTCAAAGGGATAGAATCCTCCTTCAAAGGGATAGTTCCTCCTAACAAGGGATTAGTTCCTCCTCTTATGGGATGCATGAACTACTTGGAGCGAACAATCCACGTCAGAAATCCTTCTAGAAAACTCTAGAATTAACCCAAAGTGAGTTTTTTAAGATAAAAATTGTGCCTTTTGACTTTCACAGGGGTACGCACCCTTCCCTTTACATACAGAGCGTATAAGTACACGGATATCCTGAACAAAAGGTGCGGGCCCGTAGGCAAAAGTGAGAGAAAGTGCGGAACCAGAGTTACATTACTTTTTTGATGTATTTCTCTCATTTCCAAAGCTTGTTTTGAAGAGCTGAGGTCTGAGACTTGCTTAGGAGGCTGGTATAGGTGGTGATAGACCCATACCGACTGCAAATAATCAAGGTGATGATATTTTTGTGTAACAGTGATGTTTGTCTAATGCACAACCCTTTAACATAATGAAGGAGTTTTATGATCTCTTGTCGTAATTCACGTATGATAGTGAAGGCGAAGTGGCCTAGCCTAAGCACTTACAATAATTCCTTGCATTCTTGGAGGATGTAGAGGGGTTTGATGAAGTTGAGGTCAGCATGTTTATTTCAACCACACTTTACGAATCCCCAGAATGATGGTGTCGCAGATTGCCTCACAATTACATGCACTCATTTAAGCAGTTCAATGATCTAATCGAATCTGCTTTCCATTGTTTTGATCCTGATCCTCTTGAAAAAAAATTGTTATAGTAATGGAAGACTCCACATGAATCACCTATGGATTTTTGGTAGTTCTTCCATGTACCCCAATTTGAATCTTCGAAAAACCAGAAACAATTCCAATATCTTTTGGGAATATTTGAATATTTCTTTCACAAATAATTTTATCCCAAGCTGATGTTGAAGTTCAAACCCTACTCAGCATACTTCAGTGATGGAGTTGTGCATTAAAAAGTGGACACAGGTGATGTCACAAGTCACTCTCCACCTTCCCCTCATCAAATAGCTCTACTATTGTACAATGATGTGGGATAACATGAACACATGTCTGTTCAAATGTCACATCCACCCATCATCATTGCTCTCAATTTCTATGAAGATTTGGTTGGAAACCCCATGGGTTGTCACATGAATTTTTTACCTCATCCTTCATCTTCATGTTCTATTGATCCTCTAGATTGCACTGTCTTGTGTTCTTCTGATCTAGGCTCTACACCTGTTGTGAACAAGGATCAAGCCATCGATAGAGTCGGTGTTGCATAACTAACCTACATTTTCATTTACGATGAGTATGACTGGGAATCTAAACATCAACCTATGGAGAAGGAAGACCTCCTCCTGTCTGTGACTCCTCCACTTTTTCCTGACATCGTTGGTGATTCTGCTATATCTAATTTTCCTTGTGTAAATCCTCCCATGAACGAATCTATTTCCGATCATTTGCAAAATACATTGGATGTTAGTACATCATTTGACGATGGAGAGGACAAATTATTCATTGGAAATCCACTCAATTTTTCATCTTCTTTTTCCATAAACATAGAGGGAAAACGTTCTTGCTTCTCATCTACCCCTCTATTTGATTTATCTGATAATGAGCATGTCAATGAACTCATTGATTTTTCTGATTGTAGTTGTCGTGATCTATTTACCCCCATATTCAATCATGATGGTGATTCTATCATTATTGATACTTCAAGGCCACATGTTTATTATGATCTATTTGTCGATGAAATCGAAACCTCACAATCTATCGAGGAACTTCCTAAGGTTGATATCACATCCGATCAGGAAATTGTTGAAACACCCAAGGCTCCTCATCACTCATCTGTATGTATTAAATATCTACCCAACACACAGATTTCGATTCCTCCACTCGAATCAGATGATCTCATCGCTCATGCATTAGACGAATATTTCACATCAAACACACTTGCCAGACGTAAGTTTTCTATGTTTCTCTTTTTTTATTGCGTGTTACAATCAAAAGAGTCCATATGGTTAACATCGATACACAGTGTATCATATCACCATGGTAATTCCACTAATTGCATGTGATGCACTTTCACTTTTTTCTTCTCTGTAGATATACCCAAACTAGGAGTGTGTTTGTCTTCATTGTTATATCTTTCATGTTTGCTAGTTTGCCTAAGTTTTCTCTTCACGAACCATGCCTTCACCAACATGGGTCAAGCAATGCGTCAGTTGTTGCAATTGAAATATCACTTTATGTGAGCAGACCCATGCATCGTTAGCTTAGGAGGAGACGTATTGTTTTCTTTTGTCTTGTTTTCTTGCATGCATGTTTGTTTTCTTGTTTTGTTTGTTTGTTTTCTTGCCTTCTTGCTTTTATTACTTTCGTTTCTTTCACATTTACTTCTTATCTTTTCTTTTTTGTTTGTTTGTTTGTTTATGCTCATACGGTAGTTTTTCCTTAAACTGTGAAGGACTCTTGAAACAAGCAGGGTAAGGTACAAGAGGACTTGTATAGTTATCAATACATGGTTATATTTTGTCCTATCTCTATATACAGAACTTGGTGTCTTTAGTCAATGATACACCAATGGAAAATACACTCTGTTCGTAGTGAACCTTGATAAGAAAAAAATGCTTACACGTTAACTAGTACCAACTACTCTAGTCGATCGTTTTGGGTTAACCCTTTTTAGCTCAGTCAAGTAGAGTAAGGTAAAGGGGAAAAGCTTAACAAGTATGTCAGAGGTATATAAAAAATACTTCTCTGAAGGAACAACCTCTTCTGCTCTTAATAAGTCGGGACCCCTCTTCTGCCACTAGAAAAATAAGTGCCTATGCACATTTATTGAAAAAATGAAAAAATAAAAAAATAAAAATGTGAAAATTTTTGAAAAGTCAATAAGGTGATAGAAGCGAAAGCCTTCATGTACAGAGAGGTGATGGAAGAAACTCCACCAGTTTATTGACCTGCCTCGCTGGTAGTGGAGCGATGCTTCTATTCCCACGTGACTCCGCTGGGGTGCTGTCCAACCCTACTAGTAGCAGAGCAACACTAGATATGAAACTTAACATTTAACAATCATATTGCTTGTGCACCCATATACCCCTCATCCCCAATTGAAACAATTGTGTTGACTGGGCTTGGAATGTGTATCGACTGACCAAGAACATGGAAGGTTCTACGTCTTTCAATAAAGCTAGTGTGGAAACCAAGATGATCAGAGAATTGAACAATACTTCCGGAGGAGTTAGACTTTATTTTCATGAACAAGTTCCATTCAAAGAGCTAGAATTATACGAGTGTATTTCCAAGTGGTTTGGCGGCTACAGAAACCCTCCAAAATTTTTCACTAGATTCATTTTGGAGTCTCTCTACCAACCATCCTTAGCAACATGTCTTGCACTATCCAAGTACATATGCTTGAATCGAGTTTCAATGGCTTACTAGCCTATGCTTGCTAGCTTATTTGCCTCACCTCACGGGCTAAAATTCCAAAAATTGGTCTGTTTCTGGTTGTGATGTCCATCTGGAAAATTGTGCAATTATGGAAGGGAACCAACATTCCCTCTGGAAATTTTGCAATCCATCTGGGTTGCCTGCTAATCTCCAGAAATATACAGAACAGCCAGACAACCTTCCCTCTAGAAACTACATAATGCAGCCCATCACTGGCCTTGCTCTCAAAAATTGTGCAATTCTAAGTGACAATGAGGTCTTTAGTCCCAAAATTGTGCATTGCCTGAGGGACACCCAGACTTGCTCAGCCTAGAAACTGCACAAAAGTCATTCCTAGGCTTGCAGACTGTTGCATGTGCTCCCAAGTTGATCGATCCCCTCTAGGACTTAACAATCTTGATTTGCATGCTTGGGCTACTTTTTCCCCGAAAAAAAAAAAAAAAAAAAAAAAAAAAAAAAAATCCTTAGATTTCAGGGTTCTATTTTTAGCAGCTAGAGGTTTACATGCCGAATCCATTTTAGAAACCTCCGACCATGTGTCACTTTTCCTAGATTTGTGGCATGTACATCATAAACCTCGATCAATCAAGCTTATCTTTTTTACACTTCAAAGCTCATCCCTCACATCAATCTTGGACCTCTGACATCCCACATTACATCTAGGAGCATTCAACACATTCAGCTCAGTGTTTTCCAGGTTAGTCCACTTTTCATTTCTTTTTCTTCTTTTCTATTGCTTTTTATATTTCAGTTTGTGTGAATGTTGTTCGCTTGGTTTCAATGAAAGCTTGTTGTTGTTTTAATACACGTTAGCTTGTAGAAGCACTGTTTCAAATTTTTCATTGCATCTCATTATTGTCACATGCATGACACTATTTCTGCACTAATGGTCATTGTTGCGAGAACTAGATTTAGAAACTTGCTTTTCTTCCCACTTTCTGAATCTTGCACTCACTATTTTCATGGATGATCATTCACTCTTGTTTTCACTCAGCCTTTCCATACATTCATACTTTTCATGTTTTCAGTGGCCTATCAGCGAGTCTGGGCTGCCTTGGCCCTGACCTTGCCTTTCTCGGCTTACAATGCACATTTATGAGAGTGAAGGCTTTGCCTTCCTCCCAGAAATTATAAAAAAATAGCCCAACACAAACCTCCAAAATTTCTCCGCACAATTCTAAGAGGCAGCACTATGTTGGCCCTAGGAATTGCGCAAATTCAATTTTTTGGTTGTAGTCATTGTTAACTGAAACTACACATTGTGTAGTTTCAGTCCTCAACTTGCATGCCCAACTATGCATTGCATATTTTTAGCAGTTAATCAGCCCACTGACAGTCGAGGTTGTTCTCTACACAGTTTTGGTAGTCAGTCTCCCAGCCTCTTGGTGAAAATTGTGCAATCTTTCTAATTAGTCACCGAGGTGTATTACATGTCAATCCTCAAGTTTCTTGGTTTTCAACCAACATATTTATTTCCATTAGTGTTTCTTTGTCTCTAGGTATCATAGGTGTTCATTTGTCTCTTAGCAGTACAAGAACAATGGCCTTCAGGAGAGTAGGGTCAAAAAACATCGTTGAGAGTGCAACTAGAGATGTAGTTGAGAAAGTGTCTATGAGCTTGCCTATCTATGAAGACACTAAACTATTCATAGATGAGGATATCAAGATGAAATGGTATGACATCAATGATACCTTCTCAGGAACATTTGAGGAAAATCTAGAATGCCGCAACATCTATGTCCACATACACAAGTCTAGCTTGTACCGTATTGTGTGCAGGTATCCCATGTTTCCATGTGCAGACATGATCCATTGGATTGTCTCACATACTGATCTAGAGGAAATGGTTTTGAACAGTGTCAGTGTAACACAACTTTCTACCTTTAGGTCAAAGGAATTTCAAGAGATGTATCACTTGTTGAAGTCGGTGATCATGATGAATACACCCTTCACTAAACCCAGAAGTAATGCAAACTCAAGGAACATATTGAAGAGTTGGGTGAAAGAGCCATCCAAGTTCAAGAAAACACCCAGCCAGGTTTATAAGACAACGATACTATGAAAGGAATATCAGCTCTTGGTCATATTTACATGCTTTTTATACGGCCAAGAGAGCACAAAGTCCTTCCCACAGAATTGGGTGATTGTGTTGGATTAACTAGTGAGCGAAGGAAGACCTTGCAATTGGTCCAACATGTTGCCTCTTAGGTTGAAGGAATAGGTAAAAAAAGACTAAAATCCACCCAAGGGTCAACAAGCGAAGATATACATGTCCTCTTACATACTTGATGCAGTCTTTACCCATCAGCAGTTCCCAGGCTTGGGTTGGGCATGGACACCTTCAAAAACCTCTGTGCACACTTATTATAGGTTGTACTCTAAATGCAGGTTTCGTGGAGTTATCAAATAGTTATCAAACCAGTTCGTCACGCCGATGGACATGATGATCTTTAAGTAGGATCCACCTTGCATGTCACAGGGAGTGATAGAGGCATTGATCGACATAGAATATTTGTATGCCTCACCCCTTGGCACCTGCATATGAATGTACAATGTGGAGAAGGATTTTCATGTTTTACCGAAGTTTTCCATGGACAAGTTGGTGATGCAAGAAGTGTCATATCACATCTCAACAGGGTTGTCAATGAGACTACATAGGAAGAAGAAGGAACCTTACCTTGCTCCTCCTTCCCTGATCAGGTTGTATGAGATCTGGAATCTCAGGCATAGTGAGGCCGAGATGGACGAATTCAAGAGATTCACCTTTGACACTAGAAGTTTCAATCCATATGACCCCCATTTCTTACTGAAGGACCACTTTGCGAGAGTGAAACATCCTTAGATCCACGGGGCATGTCATTGGCCTGAGGAAGACCCATGGAGATACTGATATCACTTTTCAAGGCTCAATGAACTAGTCAACAAAGTTGTATAGTGGTTAGCGAAGTAGAGGGAAAAAACTTCTCAGGGACTAGCATCATCAATAGCAGCAAAGGGTAGCAGAACTAAGGTAAGAGGAAGTTTGTTTATAATGCAAAGGCAGAGAAAAGTTGCAAGTTCAAAGCAGACCCACCTGTGTTGAAAGAAACTTTGGAGATTGAGGTTAAGAGTTGACAATATGACAAAAGGATCGTGAAAAGGCAGAGGGAGAAATAGAAAAGGAGTTGCAGGAGTTGAAGTATAAAATCATGGAAGAAAAGTAGTTGTGTAGAAGAGAGAAGGAAGCACAACAAGGATGGGAAAAGAAGGAGGCACAACATGCACAGATTGATCAAACTATGGCCATACAGGTTATTGATTCATTTGAGCAGCTGGCACAAAGCAGATAGAGTGAGTAGTCATAGGAGCATGACTTGTCTCCAGATATTGAACAAAATTCTAGAGCACATGGAAATCCCGTCGCATTGGCCAATTCTATGAAAGCATATGCCCAAGCCACCAGCTCGATTGTTCAATTCTTGATAGCTCAAAATGAGTGCATGGAGAAGGATTTACAAGCAGCTAAGCAGGGAGGAGAGTAGGCTACAACATACGCTAGAGCAGAGTTGAGGAGAGCGATACTAGATGAAGTATCGTCTCTTAAGACAGTCATGCAGAAGTTGTACTCCAGATTCGTTGCTGTGCATAAGTGAGTTGTCCATCTAAATGATTGGCAATAGTGTTGTACTAGGAGTGCACGCATCTTGTCATATCTTCACACCATTGTCGATCACATGAAAACGTGGACAATAAGGTACAAAGGAGCCCCATTGCACTTGCCAAAGATGATGAAGTCAAAGGTGGTATATTTGAAGGCATGCATCTGGAATTGGATCTGGATCTCTGAGGAGCTCCTGCAGTGCATCACCAATTTGTAGGCTTTACATTCATGGAGTTCATGAGCATGGATTTCATTGTGCACAAGCATGCAATCCCATCCATTTGGACACTCAGCGAGGCATAGTCAAAGAACCCATTCCGACTGGAGCTAGACATTGACTTCGATTAGTTGATGTGTGTAGCCACCAGTCTAGACTTGGAGATCAATGTTGAAACTATGCATTAGTATGTTGTTGTTATGACTGCACTGAAGAATATGATGTGCATGTTATCAGAAAAGTTGGACTGAGGTGCCAAATGAGTGTGCCCACATGCAACAAAGGAAAGAGTTTACTTTCAGAAGGATGTCACCACAAAAAACACAGACACCATAGTAGACTACCAAGCTTGGCATCAGTTTTCCATGATCGATCATTACGAGGATGTCGAAGGGTTAGTATTCCCACAACTGTCAAAGTCTTAATGATGTATTGCATGGCTTAATCAACCCTATTTTGTCTCACATTGGTACATGTGCAGATTGTAATGTAAACTTGTTGTAACAGTGAAAGACCGAATGCCAATTGTAGAATGTAATAGTCATTTAGTAGTTGAAGAGTCATGAGGGTAGGTGAAGAGTCACAAAGGGGAATGTCAAGGGTCAACCCACCATTTTCTATTTATAGAACCTCATAACTCATTGTAAAGGATTTTGGGAGCCATGATTCCTATATGTGTAACTTAGAGAAATCTTGGAGTGTATCATAATGAGCCTTGGCTTCTCCACATTGTAGAGATAGTACATCTTTTTGGAGGAGCAAGCAACAATGACTGTAGTGTTCCACTATCAGGGCTAGTGGAATTTTTTGTTCTATGTATCTTTTAATATTTCACTCTTTTAACATAACAAATCTAGTGTGTTTCATGCATATGTTGTTATTGTAGTTCGGCTATCCGGGTTACTCTAATGATATATGTAGTTTTTATTTACACATTTATGTATGGACTATTCTATATGTGGTTGTATGAATCTTATCGAAATGTGTTGTTGATATAATCCATAACTTTAGATCATCTGCTATCCTTCTTTCCATCTCGTGATGTATTTTTACTTGTATGTTCCCTTTCAAGCTACGTTCTATCACAGGTTTCTAAGGGGTGCATTCATCCCCTGTTCCATTTGTTAGAGCCTTTCATGCGCCTTCCTTGACTTGTTGCAAGGTCACACCCTTGCTACCAACATTGACATCTTACTTACCTATGCCGGCAATCACGGTCAAGGTGATACCGTACTACCCACTATTGGGAATCCTACTCCAAACAGTTTGAGGTCTGGTTGGGACTTCTTGTTGGGGAAATCCCCTTACATGTTGGATGGCCCAACACCATTAATAGGATGTCACTAAAGAGAAAGCTATCTTAGCTATGCAACAACTCGATTTGATTTATTCAATGTTGGGAACGCTTTATGAAGTATTTTCCAATGCTCCTAACCCTTCCATTGACCCATCGAAACCTACTTCTCATCCACACACTGATGGTGTGACTGGGTCTAGTTTCAATTCCATGAGCCAACTTGTTACTCAATTTTGGAACTTGATCATTACATCACAAGCCTTGGCAAGTGCGTTTCGATCTACGTTTGAGAATTTGACCGATGTTCTTACAATGAAGTCCACACTACCTAAAAACAAACAACATACTAGTGGAAAAAAGAACAAGAAAAATAAACAGAAAAAGAAACTTGCTTAGGAAACTGAACCAAAACCTTAGAATTAGGGAAGGGGCATTAGTGATCATTGTCAAAAGATTAAATTCTCTTGTAAATTTTTTCAAGGCGAACATCTTACTCACAAATTCCCTCAAAAGGATGAAGTTCATAGGATCCTCACACCATCGTAATATACCAAACAACCTGTTGTTTTAACTCAACCATTTCCTACCCAACCTCAACAAGAAATGGTTCCACAGAGCCCTCCCCTTCTAAAAGGTGGAATGAGGGACCATTTTTCAACCCCACCAATAGTTCATCCATTTTTATGTGCAAATAAAATGTTAATGTGACCACTGTTGCGCGATAAAAGGTGTCTTTTTAACTCCTACTTATCTTCACATTAATTGTCAAACCAGGGACGACTTTTAATTTCAAGAGTGTACTCAGTCTGACGTGGTTATTTACTCAAGAGCAATGTCTTGTAGTATAGTGCTTAAAATGCAAAAGTAAATGAATGCTGGAAACAAAATCTAATTGTAACGGCAAGAAACTCAAATCCTCTGCAACTAAATCATTCACTCAAACATCCATCAATCAAGGATACAGTAGCAATAACTCATTCCTCTAGAGATTGATGCAATTGAATTCAAGCTGGAACAAGACAATCAATCTGGGAACGAGGAAGCAATAACCAATGTTTTCTATAGTTGATAGTCCTACTTTAAAGCAATTAAAAGGAAAT
The DNA here is from genome assembly GCA_000404065.3 of Pinus taeda. Classification (NCBI taxonomy): domain Eukaryota; kingdom Viridiplantae; phylum Streptophyta; class Pinopsida; order Pinales; family Pinaceae; genus Pinus; species Pinus taeda. The sequence continues at coordinate 83,720 of APFE030714748.1, forward strand.
AGAAATTGAACTAAAGTTGCTATTGAAAGTAAACTAGGAAAACTATTTAAAAGCAAACTCTTTGCAATTAATCAACATAAATGAACAACAAAGTGAATGAACAACAAACTGTAATTAAAGAAATTAAACAACAAAACCTATTTAATAAATCTGAACAACAAACTCTAATTAATGGAATCAAATAACTAATCCTATTGAACAACAATCTGGAATGAATATCGATCAAACAGAACAACAAGTGGAATGAAATCATAATTGAAATAGAACAATGAAGCTCTATTAAGGCATTAACAAGATAAATTATACAGTGTTAAGATTCTTGTTAAATAATAAAAGAACAACAACACGATTCGTTAATATAACAAACTGATATCAAAGCAATTAAAAAACAAACTAATTAACTTTCAAACTATAATAAAAAAAAATATGAACTATCTCACAACAATAATGAAAAGGTAGAGATACAAATAGCGGATCGATCCACGAGGGTCAGGCCCTCAACCACCGATGAAACGCTGCTGAGCTACTGTAGAACTAAGAAGTTAAACCGCAACACTTTCTTGTATTAATCATAAATAACAGTGTTTACAAATAGTCAATCTTTGTTTAATCAATGAGAGTCGATGAGGAATTGTATAATTACAACAAGAAATCTCTCCATCTCTCAGCCATCCTCTCCCAATACATAATATATGCTCTCCTTTTATAATCACAAAGAGGAGAAATCAACTAGTAAATATGATCTCTCATAAAAATATTGGATTTTTTCTAACTAATTGATCAATAAGAAAATATATTTCCATCCATCTTTCAACAAGAGCAAGGAAAATTTGGCTTTACAACTGAGATTTGGAGGACATCTGCAACAACAAATCTGAGAAAATTGTGCTCAAAGAACCCTGCGTTTCTCTCAATACAAGCCAAATTTGGGCAAACCAATCTTTAGGAAAAGTTAATTTGGTCTGTTCTAGACAAAACCCATGTTCCGGATTTTCCAGATTCTTCTTCATTTTCTCAGAATCTCAACCGCAAAACTGTCACTTCTTATTCTAGCGAATTTCTAAGTTGGTACATTTAATGATCAAATTTTCAATCTGGAAAATATCTTGGAGGCTAAAAATGGTGATTAATGTTACAATCAATTTATTAATAAACCATCATTGATAAAATCATGCATAATCATCAATTTATTAAAAATAAAGGAGAATAAACAATATATTTTCATAAGATCATAAATCATTATAAGATGGAATTATAAGATAAACCATGTTAAATGACATGATAAAGAAGAGTAGAAATGGGTGGAATAGGCGTTCAAAAGTGATAAAGATAATGACATATTAACGGCCCAACACACTCCCACACTGAATATATTGCATATCCTCATGCAACAAAAAACTGAATATATTGCATGTCCTCATGCAACCCAAAGACAAAACCCATGTGTTAACCAAGCAATAAAAAATTTGTTCATCCCAGCTCATAAAATGGATAGAACAAATGAATTCTTCCTTAATTAATGAATATTCAATTTTAGCAATCTTGATGTAGGCATAAAAACTTTTACATTGACGTTCAAGTTATGTGCTTGTGAAGTTGCAGCAAAATATGATATAAGTAACAACGACCTTCATTAACCATTTTCCCAAAAACTACAAACCAGATTTTGTTGAAATGTTGCAAGTAAATTTATAATATATGAATGCCTCTATGATCCAAAAATCAGATTGTTGTGATGCACAGATCATGAGATATAAAAAAAATGGTTGTAGGTGATAGTGCATGATTTCCGAAATATTACAAACTAATATAACTTGAATTGTCTGGGTTTGTATATTTTAATGATACGTCTGTGTTTTTCAGAAATCACAAGAATTGAGTTCATAGTTTTTAAAAATATGTGGAAATTAATTTATGCACTAAAATTATATGCCTTAAATGAGAAAGAAGGTAGAAAACATCCATCATGCATACCAATTTCTCCCCCACTTTGAAGAATTAGCATGCCCTCATGCGATGTTAGAAAACAAATTGAGGTGGTTGCTACCATCTGTTGAATTCTATGCTTGGTGTAAAACAACATGGAATAAGGGAGGGGTTAAGAATGAATAAGAATAGCAATGGATGAGGAAGAATATTAATGACATGGTCATAAAAAAGAAATGAATGAAAGTAACACTCCCCCAAACTGAAAGATGATATGCCATTGAAAAATGGGAAGTGGTAAAGATGTGGAATGAATGATGATAAAATAATGCTCAATGTATTTTCATGAAATTCTCCTAAATTCGTAATAAATCAGAAAATTATGCTATTTTACCTCAAGTTTTACCTCCTAAAAAAATGTAGAATGACATATATGGACTGGCATTTGTTGAATTTCATATAGGCAGAGTTGGTGTTCAAAGTGATGCAAAAGGTGGAATCCAGGAAAGCCCTTCATGTCTGAACAATTGTTCACGTTCGCGAGTTACTCAAGCCTATTCTATTAGTTGCAATAGTGTGGTCATGCTGCGAATAGAGTTCCCCCCCCCCATACTTGTTGTTCTCCTATAAACAGATCACTATTTTGCATACAATATTCTTAAATCCATAGTGTTAGTTTTGAATAGAAATAGATAAGATGCATGCAAAACTTACAATTAGAAAAAAAATTGTATACATGCAATACTAATATTTTGTCAAATCAACAAGTTATGGCAGAGTGCACTAATCGTATCGCATGTTATCCCATAATGCATACATTTCCCCCTCCAATTGGGAAAGGGATTCCATTACCATAAAGCATATGAAAGGTGTTCTGCTGACGACAATGCAAGGGAATGAACAATACAACAGTAAATGAAACAGAGTACACATATCAATGATAGGACGTCGAGAGTTATGGTTATAATAAGAGCAAAGTGTGTAAAGATAGTTATGAATAAAAGATAGGACACTTTGGATTGATGATAAGTTATGCGAAAAAGAAAAAGGACATCAATATGCCAAAAAGATGCTTTGCTGACGGTATTCTAGCTTAAAAATGATGTGATTAATCAAAAAATAATTTCTCATGCTTAAAGGTTCAAAATAGGGAAAAAAATTAAGGAAATAACTTCTCTGAGAAGAGGAAAGAATAAGAAAAAAGGGTATTATAGTAATAATTGACCATAAGATATAACTTCAATACCATAAGCAGAGCCTCTGCTACCAGCAGGCGTCCATAGCCTCGGCAGGGTCACTTTTTAACCCATATGAGCCAGAATCCTTAATTTATAAATGGAGTGTTCCAGTATTGTTCTACAGAAGAGATCAGTGTGCTAGCGTGGTAACCAGATAACCACATAGCCATTCACTGGGATGTTGCAAAAGTGATTAGGCTGGCTCGTGATGAGACCTCATGTTCCAAGGATAATTTGGCTATCCAATGGATCATAACCCTGGTGTGGTGGCCATAATGGGAATGCCACTTTGTTACAGCCTTATGAACATGGTAGGCTGGTTCGTAATGAGACCTCTTATCCTCCATCTGCAAACAAAATTTTACTATTATTATACATTTTTATGATAAAAAGAGGGAGGCTCAGTACTCAAGAGCAGGGATGGTGGAAGAAGTTGAACATGCCAATAGAAAAAAATATACGTATAATCTCATTTATTATAGACAGAGAAGATTATAACCAGGAAGGGTGGAATGAGCATAGTATTAAGATGATCAATCAGTATCATGTACAACAGAAAACAATGCAGTAAAGTAGTATATAAATAATTGTGTCCCTTTTGAAAAGAATTTATCATCAAGGAGTTGTCCTGTTAAAGATCATAACGTGAATGACATTAACTTGCTTCAATAGAATCCATAATTCTTGTGCTCATAAAAGTAGTGTACTTCGTGCCATGAAAGGGAATCAGTAAAATGTGGTTGAGATGAAGCAGGAATAATCCCACAAGAGGAAGGAAGGGTTGCTCTCAAAAATACTCCCAAAGTGTTGCTCTTTGTAGGGGACATCAAAGAAAATGCATGCCAGAAAGCGAAAATACGCACGAAAAGGTGTTGTTCCCTGTAGGGAACAACAAAAAATGCGAAAATGTTGTTCCTTTGGAAAGGAACAACAAAAAATGTGAAAGTACAGATGTTTTGTTCCTTCGAAAAGGAACAACAAAAATGTGAAAGTGCAGAAGTGTTGTTCCTTCGGAAAGGAACAACAAAAATGCAGAAGTGTTGTTCCTTTGAAAAGGAACAACAAAAATGTGAAAGTACAGAAGTGTTGTTCCTTTGAAAAGGAACAGTAAAAATGTGAAAGTGCAGAAGTGTTGATCCTTCGGAAAGGAACAACGAAGATGTGAAAGTGCAGAAGTGTTGTTCCTTTGTAAAGGAACAACAAAAATGCAGAAGTGTAGAAGTGATATTCCTTCGAAAAGGAACAAAAAAAATGTGAAAGTGCAAAAGAGTTGTTCCTTTGTAAAGGAACAACAAAAATGCAGAAGTGCAAAAGTGTTGTTTCTTTGTAAAGGAACATCAAAAGTGCGAAAGTGTTGTTCCTTTAAAAAGGAACAACAAAATGTACAATCATAGAATGCAAGCACGCAAAAAAATGAATTAGTGATTCACGACATTGATGTTGAGGATGGGTTACAATTTGAAGGAAGCAACATCTGAAACACAAAATATAAGAGAAATCAAAAAAGAAACAACATTTTATTTAAAAACAATATGTAAATAAATAAATTAAGTTAGAACAGCTATGATGTTATGTAAAAAAATGATCTCCTTGAAAAATGTTTTGGCAATAGTGAAAAGAAATGAATCTTCAAATTGAAATCAATTCTTTATTTCTTCTATTATGAACCCGTTGAGTAATGAGTTGGATGAAATTCCCTTGTTTCATTAAAATTTCTTTCAAGAATCACTCATAAATTGACCTTCTTTTTCTCCTAGGACCTAGAAAAAAAACGAATGTCTACCTAAAATAAAACATTAAATCATGGAGAAATAGAGGTGATCGGGCTCCCCTAATCTAAGAATTATGCAAAAAACAACAAGTAGTTACTCTATATAACAAATCCACGGAGAAAATAACGAAGTAAATTTATTTGTCACTTGCAGGAGAGCAGTGGCCAATCATACTAACCTGCAGTGTTTTAATCACAACTTATCTGTTTTTTGTCCAAATTGAGTGATTTTAAAGCCCGATGAGAGCTAATTCAAACGTATATCTCCAATAGAAACAGGTTTTAAAAATTCAATGATCTGATATGTCAATTTTACTTAGAACAACCTGTATAATAGAGTCATTTTCGATTACCCTACTTAGAACAACAATGGATATTTTAAGCATAGATTATTCGTTTGATGTCAAATTCAAATGATTTAAATTGAAAATGAAATCAAATTCATTTATTTATCTTCAATATAAACAAGTTTTGAGGAAAATAATAATTGATAGGTCAAATACTCTAAGGAACAACCAAAAAGACAGAGTTTTAAGAGTGATGATTTACGATAGACAGTCAATCTTTTGATCATAACTTCCTCATACGATATAAAAAATGAATGATTCCAATTTCCTTCTAATCTAGATTCATGGGGGAATCAACTACAATAATAGTGTTTAAAAATATGGTCATTTAGGTCTCCAAAAACCGACTGTCCCAACTCTATTACTGAGCTGCCTGCTAGACACCCTGTCAATGTTTCAGTTCTAAATTTTTCGTTTCAAATCCAAATTGAGTGATTCAAATTGGGTTGGAAAGTAGAAATCAAGGATAATTAGGATATAAATATTTTTTAAAATTATTCCCTTTTGGTCCCTCAAAACATGACTGTCCCGACTGTATTTTCAGAAATTCCATCAAGCCCACAAGCCAAAAAATATGATATTCAAGCATTTTTCCAAATTGGTTAAAAATGAATATGTTTGTAGAACTATTATTTTCATTATAATTCATATACATACACAAATGAATTAAAAAAAAATTATCACTGATGTTGATTTCCATAGCATGTTGCAACAAAAAACAACTAGTTTTACATTAAAACAAAATGTATTTATTTATGTCTTTTTTTAATTTAATTTTCTACACTAACCTATTTTGATTTGAAAAATGAATATGATTATGTATAAGAGTACTTCCAATTGAACCATTTTCAAAATAGGGCTTCATGTATGCACATACCCAAATTTGAAAAATGCATATTAATGAATATTAGGGTATGAGAAACCACGTTCCCTTGAAAAGATGGTGTCAAAAATTGTTGAAGTATGGAGTGATGCTACAAACAAATGATGGAGTGAAACCAATATTCAGTATATCCTTTACTTTCTTGATTTCCCATAGCCATCATATCATGAAGTTGAGTTTTTGAAATGGTTTGTTGATGCAGACTAAAAGAAACCTCATTTTTTCCCATAACTTCTACAATTTTTGAATTTGAAACATTTTGAATCTCATTGTAAGTTTTCTCTAATGGCACATGTGAGATAGAATGGGTGGGAAGGGTGAATAAATTTTGCAGGCAAACACTGTAAGCATGTTGTACTGGTTTATTGTGGTGAGGGTGTGGAATTAGTTGAGTAGGAAATTGTGTACGAAATGGAGCATTTTGATGATGTGGTTGATTGGGTTGTGTGGATGGTTTTGATGGGAAAGAAAGAGGTTGTGGAAGAGCTGGTAAAGAATATGGATGATGTGTTTGTGCTACAAGATGAGGGAGAGTAATCATGTAATCATAAGGTGAACCATGCCAATCTTGTAGACAATATTAGTGGTGGTTATATTGAGATTGACATGGCTACCTTAACACATTAGTATTCCATAAAGGATTATGCAAGTAAGAGAATGGAGAAGAACTGGAACTATTTTGAACCATACCTGTAGGCCATGATTTCCATGGTTTTGACCTTGTTGCAGCTTCCTCATCTCTTTGAAATGATACTTCCATCCTAGATAAGGAAGAAAAACTATCTATGGGATGCTCCTTTTGGTAATGAAGGAAAAACCCTTCATCAAATTCTTGATTTTTCTAAACCTGCGAAACATCCAATTTTGAACTTAGAGAGCTAATAAATTCAACTTTAAAATTTTCGAATAGATCATTGATTTTAGCTCTTATGTCCCCTGTTCTTGTAGCAGATTTGGAAAAGAAAGAACAAACATCTCTAGAATTCTTACCAGCCTTGGAGATTCCTCTTGAATAGCTTCTACACAATTCACAAACATCATCATATGACCACTGAAAAACATCACCTTTCCCTATCAGATTTAAGAGTTCTAAAAATTCATTTTTGATTCCTTTGAGTAGGAGTGTTTTTAAGATATCTTTTTTCAAATGCTTATGTTTTGATTTTTGAAGGTTATATTGAAATCACTCTACATAGTCCTCCAAATTTTCATCTTCCCCTTGTATCATATCGAAAATATCTTCATTGGATTTATAGTAGTTTTGGTACTTCTTCAAGAATATGTTTTTCATGTCCTCCCATGTTTGGATGTAGTTCCAACCTAGGCTCATGAACCATTAGAGAGCTGCTCCTTTTAGAGTTAGAGGAAACACTTTCAACCTTTGATCGTTAGTGTAATAATCATATCCTCTACAAAGTATTTCGAACTCAAATAAGAATGTATCTGGGTCTTCATTTGTCAAACCATGAAAATTTGGTAGAGAATATGGGGGAATTATGTGCATTTGTGTCACTCCTCCTAGAGCTTTGATAGGAAATTCAAAAGTAGAAATGTGAGCCATTTCTTACGAAAATAGAAGATGTTCTTCATGTGCTTAGTTGAGGCTCCTTCTTCAAATGTTCCTGTTAATTGGTTAGTGAAATGGGTGGTGCTTACATTGCCACTTAAGTGAAATCATGAGATTTGTTTTTCAAAATTTCTATTTTTTTTTCTTTTAGTCATTCACACATAAATTCAAACATTTATTTCTACCCTAAGTTCTTTAACAATTCTGCTGGAAAGCTGACAGGGGAGTAGGGCTTCTACATCCTCCATACGCATGTTCTTACCTTCCATTTTTAATACACAATTCTTTCCTAATAGGCACTTATCAGATGCACACTACTGTTTAAAAATGGCTACACTCTCCTTGGCAACGACGCCAAAATGTTGAGCGATAAAAGCTGTCTTTTTAACTCCTATTTATCTTCACATTAATTGTCAACCTAGGGATGACTTTTTATTTCAAGAGTGTACTCAGTCTAAGGCGGCTATTTACTCAAGAGAAATTTTTTGTAGTATAGCGCTTAGAATGCAAAAGTAAATGAATGTTGGAAACAAAATCTAATTGTAATGGCAAGAAACTCAAATGCTTTGCAACTAAGTCATTCACCCAAACATCCATCAATCGAGGATACATCAGCAATAACTCATTCCTCTAGAGATTGATGCAATTGAAATCAAACTGGAACAAGACAATCAATCTGGGAACGAGGAAGGAATAACCAATGTTTTCTACAGTTAACAGTCCTACTCTAAAGAAATTAAAGGGAAATAGAAATTGAACTAAAGCTGCTATTGAAACTAAACTAGGAAAACTCTTTGCAATTAATCGACAGAAATGAATAGCAAAGTAAATGGACAACAAACTGTAATTAAAGGAATTAAACAATGAATCCTATTTAATAAATTTGAATAACAAACTTTAATTAATGGAATCAAATAACCAATCCTATTGAACAACAATCTGTAATGAATATCAATCAAAGGGAACAACAAGTGGAATGAAACCATAATTGAAATAGAACAACGAAGCTCTATTAAGGCATTAACAAGATAAATTATACAGTGTTAAGGTTCTTGTTAAATAATAAAAGAACAACAACACGATTCATTAATATAACACGCTGATATCAAAGCAATAAAATAGAAAACTGATTAACTTACAAACTGTAATAAAAGGAAATATGAACTATCTCACAACAATAATCAAAAGGTAGAGATACAAATAGCGGATCGATCCACCAAGGCCGGGCCCTCAACCACTGGTGAAACGCCGCTGAGCTACTGCAGAACTAAGAAGTTAAACAGAAACACGTTCTTGTATTAATCATGCATAACAATGTTTACAAACAGTCGATCTCTATTTAATCAATGAGAGTCGATGAGTAATTGTATAATTACAATAAGAAATCTCTCCATATCTCAACCATCCTCTCCCAATACGTAATACATGCTCTTCTTTTATAATCACAAAGAGGAGAAATCAAATAGTAAATATGATCTTTCATAACAATATTGGATTGTTTCTAACCAATTGATCAACAAGAAAATATATTTCCATCCATCTTTCAACAAGAGCAAGGCGAATTTGGCTTTGCAGCTGAGATTTGGAGGATGGTCGCTACAACAAATCTGAGAAAATCGTGATTAAAGAACCCTGCGTTTCTCTCAATACAAGCCGAATTTGGGCAAACCATTCTTTAATAAAGTTAACTTGGTTCGTTGTGGACAAAACCCATGTTTCGTAGTTTCCAAATTCGTCTTCATTTGCCCAGAAAATCAACCGCAAAACTGTCACTTCTTATTCCAACGAATTTCTGAGTTGGCACATTTAATGATCAAATATTCAATCTGGAAAATATCTTGGAGGCTAAAAATGGTGAGTAATGTTACAACCAATTTATTAATAAACCATCATTGGTAAAATCATGCATAATCATAAATTTATTAAAAATAAATGAGAATAAACAATATCTTTTCATAAGAGCATAAATCATTATAAGATGGAATTATATGATAAACCATGCTAAATGACATGATAAAGAAGAGTAGAAATGGGTGGAACAGGCGTTCAAAAGTGATAAAAATAATGACATATTAACAGCCCAACAGCCACACAAGCCAAGCCATATGATGTTCCTAAGTCAAGTTATTCTCCTAAGGACTTAGCCACTTTACCTATTTCCACTGTACCTCTCATGTTAGATAAGCTCGTGGAACCTATTTATCTCTCCCCCAAGGGTGTCATTTGTAAAACAACACAAAATACCTCTACCTAGGCTTCTCAACATTAAAATCTTATTGAATATATTTCCCAGGTTCCTTTTGCCATGTCTACTCTGGAGGTTTTGAAAAGATGTCCCCTCGAGTGGAAGGCCTTCTTGTTTGTGATTGGTAGAGTAGATCCTTGTGACTAAAACCTCAGCACATTTATTGTTGACAAGGCTTCCTTTAGACTTTCCCACCATATATACTTTCATATTATTGTGCATATTTGCTATAAGAATATCCATTGTACTTTGGTGGATGAAGGCTCTTCCACATGTGTCATGTGAGAATCATGTTGGAAGGCTCTTGGCTCTCCAATGCTCGACACATTCAATACTACTCTCCAAGAATTTGATGGAAAAAACCTTGCACCTAAGGGGGTTATTACCAAGTTTGCCTTTGAGTTATGAGGGAAAAATATTTATATCCATGTTGAAGTCATCAACGCCCCTTTGGACTATAACCTACTCCTTGGTCATAGTTGGTTTTATGCCATGACCATAGTTGTCTTGTTTGTGTTCTATGTACTTTTCTTTCCTCATGAAGGCAAGATTGTTACCATTGACCAACTGATTGTTGTTGGGATGGGATGCCTAGGGTCAAATTTTGTTAGTAAAGTCAATTTTTGTAAAATTGATTTGTAAAAGAATGTAAAGTCTCCATGAAATAAGGAAGCAGAGTGCGAAGCTAACTAAGAGTCAAAGGGGCATTAGTCCCTTATTTCAGTAGGTGATAGGTCGGTTTTGAGACTCACTCATGGGGTGCGGGCCATTGTATTGTAATGAAAATGCTATATATAGTTGAGTCATAGTGATTCTAAGTATGAAATATTGTTGGAGAATCATGGTAAGGGCAAGGTGCTAAGGAAAGAATTTTTTTTTCTTGTACTTAGGACAAGGGGAAGGCTCCTGTAGCTCAGTGCACAGAGACCTTGGTAAATCCACAACTAAGTGTGTAGGGCAAAAAGAGTCTGTAAATGAATGCCAAATCTAATCAATACTGTTTTGGCTCAAATCTATTGCATATATGCCATGTTCCTTATTTTTGTTTAAATTTTATGCATCTTCAAGCGATGATCCATTTTATATGAATTAAAGTATAGTTACTACATGAAAAGGTGGGATTTATAATATTTATGCATGAGAAGGGTAATTCACTACCTTCACAAATTATTTGCTAAATATGTTGTAATTAACTATTTGGGAAAGGGCAGATCTACACGAAGGATATGATTTACTGCATGAAAGTAGTGAATTTGTACCTTTAATGCAAGTTAAATACAATCATGTACCTTTGTGAATACTTGAATGTCATTTCGATAAAGTTTGTAGTAGTTGACATTCCAAAGGAATAGATCTTCATGAAGGAAGTTCTAAGCGAAAGAACCCTAGAAACACCATCACATAGGCATCTGGATGCAGAAACCTAGTTCTAGCATCCCCTAACACTACTTTGGGTGAGACTACAACTTGTGCTATGTAGGTTTTTTCCGAAAGGGCTAGAAATTAGGGTTTTGTTGGTTGGCGCAAATAACTCTGAACTTGGGTCGAGCCCCCTTAATCCAGAAAATGGTTTTGTTGTCAGGACCAGGACCAATCTAAGGAATGTGTGATGTTGAATAAGTGGTTCCCTACCAAGAAAGAAATTGAGAAGTGGCTTGATCGAAAGGAACATGCATTTGCAACTCAGGAGAACAGAAATCTAAGGTTATCCAACGAACAGTGGTTGAGTAGACACCTATCCTCAGACAAAACTGAGAACTCTTTATATTTATTCCCTAGGGAATTGCACAAGTGGCTATCTAGATTTGCATGGAGACTTGACAACCATATTGTGTGGACTCCATAGCTAATGAGGTGCTTCGAAGCTTCAGAAAAGAACATCGCATGGGTCATTGATCACTAGATTGGTCGAACACTCAGATAATTTGTGAATGAGTTCTTCATCGATACAACTGTCGATTATAGTGAATCAAAGTGCATGCTCTTCAAGGGACCAGAAGGTAAGTACTTGAAATCATTAGAAACTTATATTAAAATGTGTTATGTGAAAAATAGGTTATGCCATTACATTTATGTTTGGAACTATGAGAAGTGGAAAACCCTTCAAACGGAATGGAGACTCCTGCTCTCAGTATAGTCTATTGATTGGATCCCCTTCGAGTGATGATGAAGGGACATGAAACATATAATTCTTATTTACTAGAGAAGTTTGCATATACACCCTAGCAGTTGTTTTGCAATTTCTGCAATTCTGTCTGTCATGATGAACATGATTGTCAAAGTTATGAACTCATGATGGATAGGACCCCTACCTACCGAATGCAGGCAGAAAATTGTCCTCAAGAGCAGGGTGAGGGTGTAGCGCATGTGTTACAGATCCATTTGGGCACATCAACCCCAACTTATAGATCAGTACTATTAGGGCCCATCAAACCTCCTTCCCAAGAGATTCCATGACTGAAATCATCCAAAAACTGCCTCTAAGAAGATTAGCACAGGTAGGCCTTTATCAAGGTGCACTGCAGTGCAACCTAGTACACTTCCAGAGTTCATTGCAGCACACTTGAGCCCTCTTTGGCCTGCGCTAGGCGAATTTGAGTGAAATATGCATTGGGTTTTGGAATATTCTTATCCATAGGGTGCTTCTAGAAGTTTCCCAAGGCTATCCACTCCTTTGGTCTCAAAATTGGATGAGGAAGTAAGTTAAGTAACATCAATCTCGTTATCCCTTCCTCCATGGAACTAAATCCTAAGTTTTGGAGGGCATTCATTGTCACCATTTATGGCATAACTTCCTTCATTCACCGATAAAAAGACCACTCATATAAGTGACCAGGGGCTGGAAATCATTGAATTATAGGGAGATGCTATTACTATGAGACATGAGTTGATTTCAAGTATTGTAATGATGTCAAAATGTCTTGCTTGTTATGAGGAGAGGATGGGATTGAACTGGAGGAGTGACATTGAATCGAGCAAATTGGGTTGTAACTCTTCCTTTTACTAATAAAGTGTTCAAAGATTTTTCCATATGTTTGTATTGTTCATTGATGCTTTCATATGTGTATTATGAACTTCATTCCATTCTATGTTTAATCAATAGATCATTATCATATGCTTTGATCGATTTTTGTCTTCTGTCTGTGTGCAGGTACTTTTCAAACAGATTAAGTATGGAAAGGAGGGATAGAATTGGTCAAGTGAGATAAAGAGTAAGTGAAAGCTACACATAGGCTTCGTTACTGTCTTATTTAATCTATTGATTATAGAAAAAGTAGAGAATACTTTTCACTGTTGTTCTAGACTTAGATGCTAGTCTAGGGGTTTAAGTGTTTATCCATAGACACCAAAAATTCCCAAAAAAAATTGGCGACTCCACTGGGGAGCGATCATCCATCTTAGTAGCTTATCAGCCTCTTAATACATTTCTACATACTGTACTTGTGGTTGTTGATTGAATTTTCAGTCTTCTCTCATTGAAAATTGAGTCAAAATTGTGTCAAATTGCCTTCAAAAATGGCTTACTATCACCAACCCAGCCCAATGAAGGACATAGTGCACTGCAATGCACTTCTCGCATAGAGCCAGTGCACTAAAGTGCACTGTCTCTTAGTTTTGCCTACGTTGATCCCTTGAGGGTCAACTTCCCATCTAGGAGCTAAATTTTTTTGCCAAAATTCTTCTGATTACCTGTTTGCTGATTGTAAATTTATGTCATGTCTCAGAAAATAGGTTTTCATCTCCTTAGCTGGACCTACTTAGACTAGGATTGATAAATGTTTCTTATGTATTTAATTTGTCATTTTCAATCTATAGTTGAAAGTTAGTGTTTTGGTTGATTGATCTTTGTTGAAAGGAAGTGTCATAAGATTGTCTTTTCCTTCGAAAATTGAATTGTCGTAAAGTCTTCATTCATGAAAGATCGATTGATTGATGTGTGAATATGATTAATATTTTTGTTGAAAGTGTCGTAATTCCTCATTTCTTTGAAAACAAAAGTGTCATAAAGTCTTCCTTTCCTTGAACATAAATTGTCGCAAACTCGTCATTTTTATGAAAAGAGTTTATTGATCAATTATGCATTATTTTTCCTTTTTGTTCATTCACATTAAGAGAAATCGAAAAGAAATACATGCATTGTGCATATTAAATTTTGTGAATGCTTGATAGGAATAGCTAGGGAAATTGCATTAGATATGCTCTTTGCTTTTTGTCAAAGATCTGATTGCTCTATCCCTTACTAGATAAGGTTTTCATCATTCGAACCAAACCAAAAGTTTGTTTATCATATTAGGTACATTTTAGGAATTACAAACATACATCATGTGGTGAACCTTGAAAGGAAAATTCTAAAGAAGATCAACTTAAATTTATCTGGATTTACCTAATGGAGCGTTGTCACCTAACGAAAAACATTGAGAGGTCTAGTCTAGAGATGTGTTCCGGAGTCATAAAACAAAGCAGTTGTCGCTAAATTGTCTATAATACATCCCGAGTGTCATACGTCATCCCACATACATGAGTATATCGTAGCTTTTCCACGTACCTTGGGGTATATAGGGCAGTGTTATAGTATGTAAAGTATATGGGAATGCTCTCACTGTGCAGTTTTGCATTAGACACCGCTTATACTAATTGGGCCTCCACGTACTTTTGGGTATATATGGGAGGACAAAACTAGGTTGCTATCCATCCTTAGGTAACCGTGTCGGCTGCCTTGTACACTATGATACACCAAACACAGCATTCGGGGAGATTGCCTGCCCATACTACTTCGTTCGCCAGGAGGTATTCTGCAGTTCATAGTTACTTGTTAATCCTTTTGCCTAGAACATCCCTCTTTCATTTTGTTTCGTTACTCTATTAAAATTAAATTAATTGATCGTGGATAACATCCCCTACGCTCTCTCCTTAGTTGATCTTAGGTTGAGACATATGGCGACAAATCCAGAGTCCACCTATCAAGGAATTCCTTTTGATTGGGAATCCTTGTCCTTTTCCTTCTTTCAGAAATATTGGTGCTCCTTATATGGTTACATTGTCCATTTTGGGACTTACCATTGGCTTGCCAATATGGTTGTTTTCAACCTCCTTGGTTCAAAATGTCATGATTTATTCGCAATCAAGTACTCCTCCAACTGGAAAAATTCAACCTCCAGTTGATCCTAACGTTGACCCTTTTCCTTATTTATCGGTTGTTTCTTCCTCCCCTTCTTCCTCTTCACCTGGTGAAAGTATTGGTACTAGGAACCAGGTGGCTAAGAAGAAGAAGAAAGGGAAGAAGAAGAAGAAGAAGAAGAAGAAGCAGCCAATTAAGCAAGGGGCCAACCAAGCAACCATTGCTTCTAATGCAAATGTTGATGATAAACCATCCATCAAGCCTCACAAAGTTCGATATCCATGCAAAGTTTGTTCGGGAAACCATATTCTTAGAAATTGTCTTGATATTCCTTGGATCTTAGAAGAATGGTCTTCACGTTCACATCATCCTGTGTCATCAACTTCTCGAGATCATGTTGGTGACACACCATCAAGTAGTGGTAGTAAAGTTCATGGAAAGAAGGGAAAAGTTAAGGTTCCATGTAGGTTATGTGAAGGGAACCACCCCATTCACCTTTATCCCTATCTAGATGAAGCCACAAGAGTGTTGGATAACTGTCCTGCTTCACTGCAGCAACTTCCATCTGGTTACAGGAAACTCTCCCTAAATCCTTCACTAGTTAATGAATTGACTGACCAATATCAACTGTCAGTCAAACCCACTCTCTCTGAAAGTGAATCCTATGAGTCTATACCCTACCCAAATCAATAGGTCGAGGTAACAGTTGACCTAATTTCACCTTCAGTAAATCTACCTTTCCCGAAGAGAGTGAATATGATACCACTCAGGTTCTTTTTGTTTCTTTAGATTCTAATGAGCTTGGGGGCAGTCCTCCTATTCCATCAAGACAGGAGGAAAATCTTATAGTTGTCATAACTTAAGGGGTTAATTCTCTCGTTTCTATGGTACCCCCTCCAATTAGTCTAGTCACTTCCTTTGATTGGAATCAACTAGCAGAATTTCATCATCCTTCTTATGTGCCTTTCCAAATCATAGTACACGTTTGTACTATGATTGTATTTGGCACTATTATAGATGAAGGTGCGTCTGTGAGTATCCTTTCCTTAATTTCTTGGCAAGTGCTCGGTTCACCGCCACTTGTGCCAGTTACCCAGAATCTATTGGCTTTTAACAAAGGAACCATTTGACCATTAGGGATCCTTCCTCAGTTGTCTATTAATTTGGGAGGAAAAATCGTTTATCTAAATGTGATGGTAGTCCCAGTCCCTTTAGATTACAATTTACTTCTTGGGCGCGACTATGTTTATGACATGGGAGCTATTGTTTCAACACTCTTTCGAGTGATTTGTTTCCCGCATGAAGGCATAATTGTCACCATTGACCATCTTTTATCTCTCGGTCCAAATATGGCTTCCAGTCAACCATCTTCCCTAATTGGTCCTTTTGTACCAATGGTATCATCCCCACCATGGGTTAATTATGTGGCAACCTGTTCCATACCTACATCAACTGATGATCAATTCAATGATGTTGTACATCATGTACTGGGGGCATTGGAAACAGATCTCTTGATCATGACATCTTATGAGTTGTGATCTAAGGAACATGAGGATAGTTCTTTTACTGTGTCAACCTTGTTAAAAATTGAAACAAGCCCAGGAGGATAGTTCCTTGTCTTGTGTCAACCTCGTTAAAAAATGAAAGAAGGGTCTATGAGGATAGTGCTTTTATTGTGTCAACCTCATTTAAAAAATGAAACAACTCCCATGAGGATAGTTCCTTGTCTTGTTTCAACCTCGTTAAAAAATGAAACAAAGGGTATGAGGATAGTTCTTTTACTATGTCAACCTCGTTTAAAAAATGGAACAGGTCCATGAGGAGAGTTCTTGGTCTTGTGTCAACTTCGTCAAAAAATGAAACAAGGAATATGACGATAGTTCCTTGTCTTGTGTCAACCTCGTTAAAAAGTGAAACAAAGGAAATGAGGATAGTTCTTTTATTGTGTTAACCTCTTTAAAAAATGAAATAGGTCCTGGAGGATAGTTCCTTATCTTGTGTCAACCTCATTAAAAATTGAAACAAGGAATCTGAGCAGAGCTCGTTGTCTTGTGTCAAGCTCATTAAAAAATGAAATAAGGTCCCCTAGAGCAAATTTCCAGTTGAGTCTTTGAGTAGATCTCATAAAATTCCAGTCGAGTCTTTCACTTGATCTCATAAAAGAACCTTCATTCCATCCACCTGATAGAGTAGTCTACTTAGGTGAATATAATGAAGCTTAGGGGGCATGCACCTAATGGTAAAGTTAAGTTTTCTCATAGATTATGTGAAGCGAATCACACCATTCATCTTTGTCCCTATCTGGATGAAGCCAAAAAGGTGTTGGATAACCGTCTTGCTTCATCACAGCGATTTCCATCTGGTTATAGGAGACTCTCCCTTTCATCATGATGGGGGCATGTAAACCAATTTCAAGCATCGTTTTTTATGATTTAAGCTTGTGTAAAAATGAAATTGAATTCAGGCATAGTTTTTCATTTCAAGCTTGTGTAAACATGAAACAGAATCCAAGCATAGTTCCCTATGGTTCAAGCTTGTGTAAAAATTAACTCATTTACTTTTTGACCCTCGTGATTTCCATTCTATCAGCCTTTTTCTTCAAATGAGCCTTGGTTGTATTCATCCCATCGCCACCATCCCTTTGGCCGATTATATGCTTTCAGTTGGTTGTTTTACCCTTTTTGAACAATAGTTGCAATGAGTGGTCTTATTAGCAAGCCTCTTCACATAAATCAACATGTTTTGAGAAGTTCCAACATCACCAGAACTAGTTGCTACCTTAGACACCACTTGTTCCTCAAAGTGAAGTCCTCTTCAAATCTATGAAAAAGAACTTTTGGAGTTTCCTTTTCGTCCCTTTTCAAACTCTCTAAACATGAAAAGCACCGAGTTATCTTTGTCGTTAAACTCGTTAAAAACATCAAATAGTGACAAACTTGTCCATCTAGAAAAGACTGAGTTTCACCTTCGCTAGACTCGTTAAAGCATCAAATAGTGATGAATTCACGCAAAGGGTGAAATTATACAACAACCATATGTTATCCTCCTCAAGATTGATAAAAATAAAGAGGTATTGGTCAGAAATGACTGGGGAAAATGGAAAAAAGGGGAAAACCACTTTATGGTAGTAGGCCGCTCTTGAACATGACACTTTCACTTCATCTCTGTGACTATTTGGGTTGTGTTATCTGCTTGACGGTTATCATACTCATGGTCTATCACACCATCCATTACTTTTGTTTTGGGTCAATGCTGCCAATTCATTCAGACTATTTGGATTGGGTTATCTACTTGATGGCTATCATACCTATGGTCTATCCCACCATCCATTACTCTGGTTTTGGTCAATGCTACCAATTCATTCAGTTTCACCGATATGTTCAAGAGAAGTCATTCAATTCAAACTTCATCCTTGGAATACTGTAAACCTTCATTTTCATGGCTGCCATTCCTGAACCTTCTGTCGTCAGTTGATTTTCATCTGCAAAATCATTTACCTCGTTTCATGTCGTTGATGTGGGATACATCAAGGCCCTCCTGTGACGAGTCGCTTCTTGTCGACATCAACACATTATCCAAGAAGTTGACTTAGAAACATCCCTTCAGTACCTTGAGGTTTGCATACATCAGTAGTAGGTTTCTCGTTTCCGGCGATAGGTTGACATCACTGGCCTTCGACTGAAAGACTTTGTATGGTGTTCGATATCATATCATTTATTCACACCATGCAAAATGTACTATAGTACCTTGAGGGTCATTATCATTATCGGTGATTCCTCTCGCATCTATTAACGTCTTACATCATTGTTTGGTAATCAGATGATGTCTTCCCATGTTCAACTTCAGATCATATATTCACATGGTTAGACTTGTACTTGAGAGAAAGATTGAACGAGATTGAAGACCCCAGATCTAGTTTCATCCATCTGGGCTGCACTATTTTCAAGAGTACTAAATCAAATGTACAATGGCCTTACATTCATGGTGATCCATTCATTGGTCTATATCTATAGACAACTATATTTGTACATGTAATGAAAGTTTATAAGCTAAGCATGGGAATTCCATTCCCTCAGCAAGTTCATGAGAGAAAATCAAATTATCATGATATATGTATTGTAATTGATGCAAGTCACCTTCCACTTAGAAACCTCCTCTCCACATAGTAAAGTATTTCACTTGACTTACATATCTACGACTTCATACTTTAGGGGGCAACTATTACAGATCCATTTGGGCACATCAACCCCGAGTTATATATCAGTACTATTAGGGCCCATCAAACCCTAATTCAATTGTTATATTCCCTAATGGAGTCAACCATCAGAATGTCTCCTTCCCAAGAGATTCCATGACTGAAATCATCCAAAAACTACCTCTAAGAGGATCAGTGCAGGCATGCCTTTATTAGGGTGCATTGCAGTGCAGCCCAATACACTGCCAGGGTGCATTGCAGTGCACTTGAGCCCTCTTTGGCCTGCGTTGGGTGAATTTGAGTGAAATATGCATTAGGGTATGGAATATTATTATCCATAGGATTCTTCTATAAGTTTCCCAAGGCTATCCATTCCTTTGCACTCAAAATTAGATGAGGGAGGAAGTTAAGGAACATCAATCCCTTTATCCCTTCCTCTATGGAAGTAAATTCTATGTTTGGGAGGGCATTCATTGTCACCATCTATGGCATAACTTCTTTCATTCACCTATTAAAAGACCACTCATCTAAGTGATCAAGGGATGGAAATTATTGAATTATAGGGAGATGTTATTAGTATAAGACTTAAGTTGGTTTCAAGTATTGTAATGATGTCAAAATGTCTTGCCTGTTATGAGGAGAGGATGGGCTTGAACGGGAGGAGTGACACTGAATTAAGCAAACTGGTTTGTAACTCTTCCTTTTACTAATAAAGTGTTCAAATCTTTTTCCATATGTTTGTATTGTTCATTGATGCTTTCATATGTGTATTATGAACTTGATTCCATTCTATGTTTAATCAATAGATCATTATCATATGCTTTGATCAGTTTTTGTCTTCTGTCTATGTGCAGGTACTTTTCAAGCAAATTAAGTATGGAAAGGAGCCACAGAATTGGTCAAGGGAGATAAAGAGTAAGAGAAAGCTACAGGTTGGCTTCTTTAATGTCTTATTTAATATATTGGTTATAGAAAAGGTAGAGAATGCTTTGTATTGTTGTTCTAGACTTAGCTACTAGTCTAGGGGTTTAAGCGTTTATCCGTAGACACTAAAATTTCCCAAAACAACATGGAGGATTCCAAGGCAATGGAAGAGAAAGAGGAGGAGGGGCTGGTAGGGTTGTGTCTAGATTATTTTCTATAACTATGGTGAAGCAGAACACTTCGTGTGAGACTGCCAAAACCCTACACATCCATCATGTTAATATTGTAGGCAGTTTGATGATGTGATAGAATATTGTATGATCCTTATAGAAAAGATGCAAGAAAAGAAGACACAGACCCAACAACCTACATAGAACATCTAGATGATGAGGCGGAGCCTCACGAAGAAGATCATGGTATAAATATCATGACAAGAAGTGGCATGGCCATAGGAGAAGACAAGGGGAAGAAGCCTGAGGCTAAAGTTTGGGTGTGTAAGGCTACTGAGAAAGCAGTAGAATTTGACCTTAATAAAGCTAAAGATACCTTCATGGAAGAAAGGAAGAGCTTCACTAAGGCCTCCACCTCAGGAAGTCAAGAGAAACTATCCGAAACTATTATGATGTAGGAGTTATAACCCTCATTGTTAGCCACATTCATGAAAACCTATATGAAATTACTGTGAAATAAGAAGGCAGTAGAAGGGCTAAAAGAGTTAATCGAAAACTGTGTGAATAAGGATAAGACCCCTACTAAACAATTCATTGTGAGAAAACTTGGTAAGCATAAGAAGTGAATGGGGCACGAAATGAGGTTGACCGAGTAGATACGAGAATACGAAATGGACCAAGTAATCTTGGATCTGGGGTCTAATGAAAATTTCCTTCCCAAGAAGACATGGGAGACGATGGGGAGACCTATGCTACAGTGGTATCCTATTTCTCTGCTAATGGATAATCAACATAAGAATATTCCGATGGGGCACTTATATGGTGTGACTATAGATATTGAAGGAGTAAGTGCTCTAGTGATTTTGAAGTAATAGAAATAGTAGATGGAATAAAAATTTATCCTGCTCTACTAAGAATTTATTGGATTTTTGACATGGACATGATAATCAACTTGAAGAAGCATAAGATGAATTTTGAAACGAAGGAACTCAAGGTTATAGTGCTGCTAGACCCTGCTGATGGAGCACTCTATACTGAACTTGTTCGCGACTTTGTGGAGCATGATGATTATCTGGATCATATATACAAAATGACAGCATGAGATGAAGATTGGATCAATCCTACGAACAATGGATGGACTAATGCGACAAGGATAGTTCATGTACGTTAGAATCGGATGAAGAGATCAAGCACTAGTAGAATCAGTTGCATGATGTATCTACACTCTGGTGCAATATGATGATGAAATCACTGTAGTGTGTCTCAACTAAAGTAAGAAAGGTTCCACATTATGATGGTTTGACTAATGTTGATCTGTTTTTGGATGAATTTGAAGAGAAGTTCCTAAATAACATCGATTCCAAGCACTTGAATTGGCAGTGCACGCTACACCTGCCCGTTATTGGGGTATGCACAAGGAGAACTTCACTGGTTGGAAGGAATATAGAAGGCTGATGAGATTAAGGTTTGGATATGCTAATACTAGGATGAATGAGAAGTATAGTGGGAAGCATGATCCTCATGAGAATTTGGCATGGTGGACTAGAGCTTGGGGAAGGGAGCCACAGCCAGAGTGGGTGCACATCTTCTGTCATACCTTAGATACAATCCCAATGAATTGGTATTTGGAAATAGAACTTTGGCATGGGACAACTGAATGGGACATCTTGAGAGAAAGTTTTTTATTGATGTTTAGCTTTGAGGATGGGTTCGAATCTATTGATGAAGCACTTCAAGGGATAAAAGCCGCTATCTTTAGGATGCCTAAGGAATGGTAAAATGGACTCAACTAGATTGGAGTACACGGATACGCCATGCACTCGAATGTTATAATGTGACCCCTGGGGAGGAAGAAGAAGATCTATGGAGTATTTACATTCCAAAATCAGAGGGACAACATGAATTTGAGGGGCCTTAGACAGAGAACCCTGAGGTGATAGAGCCGATGAAAATTCGGCAAGTAAATATTAGATCTAACACAAAGCCTAAGTTCATGAATATAGGTGATTATAGGGATGAAGATACAGTTGATAAGGTGGCCAAACTGGTGTACAAATAGCATGATATATTCCCAAAAAAGTTCTCATATCTGAAGGGTATTGTAGGAGATTTGGGGGGAATAAAAATTACTTTGAAACCTTATGTGAAGCCTGTAAAGCAGAGGCCTTAT
The DNA here is from genome assembly GCA_000404065.3 of Pinus taeda. NCBI lineage: Eukaryota > Viridiplantae > Streptophyta > Pinopsida > Pinales > Pinaceae > Pinus > Pinus taeda. Next base: position 106,275 of record APFE030714748.1, read on the forward strand.
TGGCTCAATCCGAAGTATAAACAAAAGGTGCAGAAAGAGCTTGATAAGATACTGGAGGTTAGAATCGTTGAGCTAGTAGAAGCATTTGATTGGGTGAGCACAATGGTTATCGAGGAAAAGAAAAGATAAGGAGAAAATAGGATATTCGTAGATCTAAGAAAGTTGAACGTTGCAAGTGTGCATGAACTGTTTCCAACACCATTTCTAGATGAAGTGTTAGAGAACGTTGGAGGACAGGAGGCTTACTCATTCACTAATGGGTTCTCAGGATACCATCAAATAAATATCGCACCAAAGGATCATAGCAAGACAAACTTTGTGATAGAGTGGGGTTGTTTTCAGTATATAGTAATGCCATTTGGATTGACGAACGCACCCGAAATCCTCTCAAGGCTAGCAATTATGGCATTTAAGAAGTTTATTTATAAATTATTGGAGGTTTATTTTGATGACTGGACTGTATTCGGATTAGTGAGGCACCATGTGGCAAGTCTATGCCTCATGTTGGATACATGTCTCAGGTACCAGATCACATTGAACTTGAAGAAATGTATATTCTATGTGACTTTTGGAATTTTTCAAGGCCAGGTAGTATGCAAGCAGGGATTGATGATGGACCCTGCAAAGATCACAGTGATCATGAATCTAGAAGCTCCTAAGAATTTAAAGTAGTTGTGCACAATGGTGGGCTACACAAGATACTAAAGGAAGTTTATCAAGTCTTATGCCTAGATCACTACATCAATGGAGAAATTGTTAAAGAAGGATGTGAATTTTTGTTGGGATGAGCAGTGTCAAAAAATTCTTCATTTGTTAAAAGACAAGATGGCGACTGCACCCATCTTAGTATTTCTATATTAGAAGAAAGAGTTCCATGTGAATGTATATTCTTCATGTATTACGTTGGGTACGGTGTTGACCCAGCTCAACGAAAGTGATATTGATCATCCAGTAGCATTTGCAAGTAGGAAACTATCGAAAGTCAAAAAAATAAAATCGCTATAGAGCGTGAAGGGCTAGCGATGGTCTACAGGTTGCAAAATTTTCAACATTATTTGTTTGGTACACATTTCAAAATGTACATAGATCACTCCGCTCTCAAGTACCTGGTCAATAAGCATGTGTTGGGGGGGGGGACTTTTAGTTGGTTGTTGCTATTTCGGGAATATGATTTTGAAGTGATTGTGAAGCCAGGATGGTTGAATGTGGGACCAGATCATGTTTCCATAATTGAGACAGGTGAAGAACCAACTAATTTAGATGAAGGATTGTCAGATTCACAACTCTTTGTTGTGTGCATTTCGCATGATCATTTCGTACATATCATTCAGTTTATGACTCAAAAGGATATTGTACTCAAAAGAAAAAGGAATTGGTGGTCTGCGCGGCTGATTTTTCTGTGATTGCGGGTCACTTGTATAAGATGAGAATAGATGAAATATTGTGTCGATATCTTCTAGGGTTTGAGCATGCTAATATCTTCGCCGAAGCACAAGTAGGAATCATGGGATGACATTATATAGGGAGAGCGACCACATATAAGATTATGCTCGTAAGGTTATGGTGGCCAACAGTGCATAGGGACTCTCAGATGTTTTGTAAAGCATGTGATTCCTCCCAAAAGATGGGAAAGCCTTTGCAAAGAAATGAACTTCCCTTGAACCCTTAAGTTTCGTTAAAAGTATTTGAAAAATGGGAAATTGAATTTGTAGGTTCGATACAACCACCAAGAAGGAAGACAAACGAGCGATACATTATTACAACGATAGAGTACTTAACCAGATGTGTAGAAGGACAACTAGTAAACAATTGTACTGATGCTACAACTATGAAATTCCTATTTGAATACGTTGTAGAATGGTTTGGGTGCCCTGACGTATTGATGAATGATAGGGGTACACATTTCCTTAATGAAACAATAAGCGCGATGCTCGAAGTGTTTCAAATGTACCATCAAAAGAGTATGCGCTATAATCCCCAAGCTAATGGTACAGTGGAAGCATTCAATAAGATTCTGGAGAATTCATTAACAAAGGTTTGAAATGTGAAGAGGAATGATTGGGATGTGTGCATACCAGTAGTCCTATGGGCATATAGGCTAACGTACAAGAAGTTAATAGAACAAAATCCATTTATATTTCTCTATTTGATCGAGGCAATGACACCCATGGAATATATTTTACCAAGCCTATGCATTGCGGCTATGACAGAGATGTCAGATCGTGAGACCTTGAATGAACAGCTTGCGTAACTGATGGAGTTGGAAGAAGACTAGTTTCTTGTAGGATTTTACCAGCAAGTACAAAAGGAATATGAGAAGACCTAACATGATAGCCATATTACATTGTGCACTTTCAAGGTGAATGATTTGGTTCTTCTCTATGGTAGTAAGTTCTCAAAGTTCCTGGTCAAATTTCAAATAAATTAGTTGGGACCCTATGGATGGTGGTGCAGGTCATCTTACGAATCTGAATGGTGAATTTTTCCTAGGGAGGGTGAATGGAAGTCGATCGAAGTTGTGTACATGGGATACCATCCCTGCATAATGACTATATAGTAGCAAGATAGTCTTAGTGCTCCAGGTAGTTGCAAGGGAGAGGTGGACTATAAACTACACTTCTCAAAGAAGAAGAAAATGCAGTGAGGATGCTTTGCATTGGACGCAAGTGGTAAGACAGAAGAAGCTGTGACAGATGAAGCTATGCAAGATGAAGATGTGATCAATGAGATATGCCATAGGTGGTGCTGCCACACCACTAGGTCTAGAAGTAGCCATTAAAGTCACTCTTCATGATTATATAGCAAAAATCACATTAGAAGGAGCAGGTAGGTGACATTTATGGCAAAAATCTTTGGAGATATGCCACCAAAGATGAATTTATGGTTATAGAATGGAGGAAACAGTCGTATTTGAATTCAAAATCAACTATAGATATAGCATGTTGGTCTGCCGAAGAACACTCCGACTTCTGAGAATTGCATATGAGCACTATTATCTTCGCTCTATGAATTGAGAGAGTTGGGAGAATTTTTTTGCAAGCCCGACATTTTGAAAACTGCCTAAGGAGAACCAAAAGCTTATCCCTAAATAGATGGTTCAGCCTATAAGTTCTGAAGCCGTTGTTTTTCAAGTGGACGCCCCTATAGTTATGTCCATGGAAGCCACACCATCCATTCTTATGGCACCGAGGTTGCCTAGGCCAAAGCATTCAGGTATTAAGGAAAATAAAAAGAAACCACAACCTATACTGGTGAAGCATTCACTGAGGAAGAACCCGAAGGTTCGATAGAAAGAGAGGAAGGACAAGGAAAAGAAGCTAGAGGAACTAGTGGATTTGGAAGAAGAATAACTCTATGATGGAGTTGAGTAATTGAATTCTAATAAGGGTGAGCCTATCACGAGGCTCCCATCATATATCCCTCTGTGGAAAGGGAAAGCCAAATTCACCAGACCCAAATTCGGGAAAATTCATGGTCTCTACGCCGCTACTACTAGAAGAAGTAGTATTTGACGGCACGCTCTTAGCACATATCCCAGTGTTAAAATTGGAGGATTGGGAGCTCGCCGACGACGAGAAATTCCCTCACTTGGCCACCAATAAATACATGACCAAGGATTATTATGAAGAACCTAGCGTCACAAGGCTGGAACCGATGAAATGGGTAAAAAGTGTCAAGCAGGACGGATTGTTGCATATGCTGTGTGTGCCACACTTCCAATGATCAATTATAAATATTGTTTGTGTGTGTTAATTGCTCGTGCTGGTGCATGATGGGTGTTTATGGTTAGGAGAATGCATCTCCATAATAGATATGTTGATTCATTGAATTATGAAATTTCCCTATAAAGGGGTGGACCCGCCAAGGATTTTGGAGGCAAGAGGAAAGAGAATGAACTTGAGGATAGAACAAAAATTGAGTTTGGGCTAGTCAAGAAGTTGGGTAGGTACTCCATCTACTCAATTAGAGACCAAGCAGTGCAGTTTGTGCTCAGATTTTGGCAGGGAAGATCATGATAAATTGTCGCATGGACGAGGTTTTAGGGCCTTTCATCTCATTGGTTGCATAGTGTGCAAAGGGGGGTTTAATACCACTGGGCATAGTAACTTTTCAAATAATTCCTAGTAAACTACCATGAAGCATAGGAGGAAAGTAAGGCATTTCACTATGCGTGGCTTCTACTATTAATTGTGGTAGTTGCACGGCAACTATCGTAGGATAGTTAGTTCCCTGCACATGATGAAGATTTACTGGAGACAGCAAAGTTCACTTCACTGTGGGCGATGAAGGATCTACAGAGGATCATGGAGTCCAATTTTGTTTTATATTGGTCGAGATGGACCTCTGCACAGTGATAATTTAGAGGCCAAGATTGTCTTCAACCTTGTTTGAGAAGTTGCGGGCCTTTGCAGAATTTAAGGCTGACTTCCATAATGTATTTATTTGAGCGAGGCGTGACCGTAAGAAGATGTGCCACAAGTTACCATACTTAGTTATGGAGGCCGATTTGCAATAAATCATGGGACTATGGTGATTGGAGTGGCGGGAGCCCACAAACCTTGGCACAAGAATCAATAAAGGAGGAGAGAGCTCCACCTCGCAAACAACAGATGAGTAGAAGAAGAAAGAATTAGAGAAAGCAGTTGCATGCAAGAAGGTCACTCAAAAGAAGAAAGATGATGCTGCTAGGGCAATTACTGAAAAAGAGTGTGCCGATAAAGAGTGTGTTGCGAAAGAAGCCATAGTAGAAGTTGAAGCATCAGCTTCTCAGAATACTGCTAAGTAGAAGGAGTCTGAGTAGGAAGGAGGTGGGGGTGACGCACAGAGAACTCCCTTCAAGCTATTGAAGTGACAAAAGGAGACAACTATCGGACCAAGGGAAAAGCACAAATCAGATAAGAAAGCGTGCATTGACCAAATGGTTCTCACAAAAAGGGACCTAGATGAAATTGGGGATAAGGTCAAGGACACGATGACAAAACTGTGGAAACAATTTGAGCAACAGTACATGTAGATAGTAGGGAGTGTCTATAAGGATTTGTACAAGTTGTAGATTCAGACAAGAAGAATTCAAGCAAGCATTGGACAAGCGAGGGGGGTTCAAGCGAGCCTACAACAGGAAAGTGTGAATGCCATAGAACCGAAATGGACTCTGGACCTCAGATTAATTTCCTTGCCAGAGGGAACATTGTGCATAGAGTTAGAGGAACACAATGCCCAACCTGGAAAGATAAAAGGAGTGGGTATGAATTTAGCCACGCTTCCACTTCAGACTATCCACGCGCTTCATCATGGGGTCTCAGATGAACTTTAGATCAGAGAGAAACAAATGCTATCAGTGATAAGTGAAATTAAAATGAACAATGATAAGATATTCGCTGAGAAGGTTCAAGCTCTCAAGGGAAAATAAGATCTCATGGCACGAAGCCAAAGCCTAGAAGCTGTAATTACACAAGCATGTAACTCAATATTAGAGATACACATTCCATAGGATGCATGTTACACAACATTTTGTCACTGTCCCTGTACTCCCTGTTTCACGATCTTAGAGGAGCACTACAGTGAACCCTACATGATTTCCCATCATGAAGAGACTCCCATTATGTCCCTCTTCATGAGCATAACAATTCCCTTTTGCATCATTTCCCAAGAATCTTCCTTTTACCCCAGTTTACAAGACCGATGCTAATGACCTCTTTCCTCCTTGCATCGAAGAGATTAAAACTAGTACTAGTGTCATACGATGTACTTGACCCTTGTCTTACTGGAGTCAATCCTCTTTTGGAAAGTTTTTTAAATATGGAGTCAAAGCTTCTAGGTCTAGAAGCTTCGTAACAAAATTTTGGTTTATGGTTGGGTTGGATGGAGCCGAGGAAGTTAGTTTGGGCTCCTTTCCCTTATTAGGATGGAAAAATGCAAGATCTAACATCTCTCCCATGATAAGACCTAGAAGCTTCGTAACGAAATTCTGGTATATGGTTGGGCTGGATGGAGTTGAGGAAGTTAGTTTGGGCTCCTTTCCCTTATTAGGATGGAAAAATGCAAGATCTAACATCTCTCCCATGATAAGAGGAACCATCTCGCCTCCATCCAAGCTATATAAAACCCCCTTTTTACAAGATAAACTAGTTTTTAGTCTTAGTATTTTTAGAGCTTGAATAACTAGCAAAATATCATAGCTTGTAGCCTTCTAGTTTATATTTGTGGAGGGAGACCAGTGTGTTTGGCTTGTTTTGAGACTAAAGTGAAGAAGCCTTCAAACTTCCATTGTTGTGGCTATCCATGAGATGCTATCGAAGGTGTGGGAACCTGGATATGTCAGAGGAGACCAACAATGTCAAGGCATTGGTTGTAATCTCTTTCTAAACTTATATGAAGATAACTATTGATTGATTTCCTACATTAAGTCTTATCTTACATTTGATGTCTTAATATTCCTTGGCCTTTTAAGTAGGTTGAATGAAATTTGTATTCTATCACATTTGTTGTTGTTGTTTGTTTTCTTGTTTCAGGTATTCGAAGGAAGGAAACAAAAGATAGCTGGATTAAGGAAGCAAGATCATCACCAAGTGAAATAACGTTCCAAGAGGTAGGCCCTATTATTTGATTATAGCTTATGGAATTTTTTCATAGATTGTTTGTTTGTGTCTAGACCTTCTCTCTCAGGCTAGAGGAATTGTCTTTGTCAACATCGAGAATTTACCTACACTACAATTTGGCGACCACAGTGGGAGCCAATCCTCATATTTGATTAATTGTCATTTCATGGTTTTGTGTGAACTTTTATAGTATCACCTTTTCCCTTTAGTTTTCTATACTTTTCATGGTTTACTAGTTTGAGTCTGAAAATTTACAATGACAGGTCTAGTTTTGGCCTTTGATATTTTTTATTTTTTCCTTGAAATCCTTAGTCAGTGCATTTATTTTTCTGACAGTCGCGTCGATCAACGTGAGTTTCTCTAAAATAGTCGAGCCAACCCGCTTGTGGTGCTTGTTGTTAGTTAGGCAGTCACACTGATTCCTATAGGTAAAGATCAAGGTTTCACCTAGATCATAACCAATGTGTCTTGCCCTCTTAATTTCTACCTCTTAGCTTGTTTTTCCTATGTTCTCCATGACTGGAAAGCTTCATTTTCTTAGTTCATGTGCTTGCTTTTCTCTTTACTTGATTTTTTGAGTCTTTGGGTGGTTTGAGGCCCTAGGGCATCTAGGTCATTATCCATTCAGCTATTTGTGTGTTCAGAAAGTCAGTTGTTGGTTAGTTGCTCCTTGCATTTCATTTTTTAGTCATATTATTGCTTTTATTTCAATTAAACAAGCTTGAAAAGTTTCACTTGTTGTTTAAGCATCTATTTTTCGAGCATAGATTACATGGCTCATCTTGTTCTTGATTGAATTGTTTCAACATTAGTTTGGAAGGAATTCTCTTTTGTGCTGTGCATTTGATTGAGCTTGATTGTTTTGAATATTGTTCATTGAAGTGTTTATGAAAGATTCATTTTTTCATTTCCTTGAAAAATACATAATTCTAGTTTGCTGAAACAATATCTTACATTAGCTAGCATTATTGAAGACTAGAGTTTCATCATCATTTGCATCATAAAATAAATGAATTCTCTTTACTATTGAAAGGACTACTTGAAGTGCATTTGATAAGAAAGATAGGAATTGGAAAGAGTTTTTCATTATTCTATTTTCGAAAAGGGAAGTAGTGAAAAAGTATTTTTTCTTTCAGTTGCTTGTTTGTTGCATTGCTTGTGTTCTTTACTCTCATTAGCGTAAACATTCAATGAATTGAAAGGGTTCTGTCTCATTTAGCTGCATGTAGGAGTTTTTCTCCAGTCACACCAATAACGCCTGAAAACTGAGACATAATTTGAAGATAAAATTTAAAATGTATTCAATCAACCTAAGGTGCATTTGAAACTTAACGATCACATTTAGAAGGTCTAGGCTAGAGATGTGTTTTGACATCTTTAAACCTAGCAGCTGTCATTCGCATCGGCACTAGACAGCGCTAGTATGGACTTGTGCTCCCCGTAGTGTCGCGTATATAAAGGGAGACCCCTCTAGGTTTCAATATTTTATCCATTGGAAGCTGAGTCTGCCGCTTTGTAAATTTGATACACCGAACACATCATTTGGGGAGATTGTATGCCCGTACTTCTCGGTTCGCTGGGAGGTATTCTACAGTTCACGGTTTCCTAGTAATACTTTTTGCCTAGATTATCCTGAGTAGTCATTCCATCTTTTTGAATCTTTAAAATTAAAATATCACCCGAGCACTTTTCCTTTCAAGCTCATTTCAAATCAAAACTGATAGAGTCATCTTTACCTTTTTCTTGACTTTGAAAACATGAAAAGGCACCAGTCAACATCTTAAAAAATTGTTGCCCACGATCACATAACATTCCTGTTAATATTTTTCTAGACCAAATCATGTGTATACCTTTAAATACATTTTAAAATACTAGGAATTAATCTCTCTCTTCTTGTTAATTAAGACAAAGTCATCATGGTTGAACCATTAGGTTCGCTTGGTTCCTCTTCCTCTCCTTTGTCTGAAACAGTGTCTAAGGAGCCTTTTCCTAAATTGTGGCAGTCACTTGAGGACCAAGGTGTTGAACTTGGAATTGTTCTGAGCATTCAACCTTTGACATCTCATCCTCCTCCTCGCTCAAATACTGGGTCAGTTTCTGACATTGACCTAGAATCTCTGGATAATCCTATCCAGACTCTCGAGAGTCCACTGAATCTTGAATGTCAACTAGGAATGGTTGTTTAACCTCTGAATCCTTTGTTCGATCCTGTTGTGATATCACTACAGAATCCATAAAGTCCATACGATCAGCCCGTATTCCTTTGAAATTATCCCCTCGAACATATTCATTTGTCCGTCGTCATTTGTTTCCACTCATGGAATTAGAAGGCGAGATCCTAGTCTCCTCTCCAAGTCACTTGGAGGTTTCTACTACACACACTCCACACACTATTGACGAGCAGGAATATCCTTTCCCTCCTGAAGGTTTCCCTTACATAAGAAGCATTCTGACCAATGTTCATCCTGATTTACTGTGTAGTTATGTGACTTAGGCTCAGTTGGTTTCAGGTATGTCTAGTGCCTCATCGTTATATGACAACCCTATCTCGTCATCTGGCACTATGCCTACTTCAGGTCTGTTCATTCAGAACTCGATCTCTAAGATGATTATGCATTCTTCAGTCACTTCAGTTCTAGTGCAACCCACCATTTCGAATCATCTTGTTTCGTTTGCCCAAGTTACCCGTCTGGTTCAACTGACAGTCTTGAGCCATGTCTCTGCTAGTTCTTTGATCCCTCCAGTAGGTGGAAAAACTCTACCACTACTTGCGGAGTAAAAAATGAATGTTTCTATGACGTATGACACAAAAAATGTGAGTGTCTCAAAAACTCACATGGTTGGGATGAACTAGCCCTTTTCTGGTGCCATTCCAAACCCTGCTAGTCTTGCTAGATTGAGCAATGTCTAGTACCAACAGCGAAACCCTGTTGGGATGTCTAGGTCAAGTAATGTGCAGCACCAATAGCCATATGTGGCTCAGGTTCAATACAAACCTCCTTATGTTGCATATAGTTCACATGGGATGCTAAATCTGCATTACGTCCCTCAAGATGGACCTCATGTTCAACCTAGTTTGTTGGTCACCCCTGGTGGATATAGCCAGATCTAGTTCGAGAACTTTCAAAGTGTCACTCTAAGAACTGTCCAAGTACCCTTGTAGAAGCACGGAAAACTTTTGTAGCAACAAGGGCAACCTCCTCAACAGCAACGACTATCCATGCTGCATCAAGGGCAGATATTGCAACAATAACAACAACTACAACAACTACAAGGTAAACTCTTGCAACAGTCACAGAAAACCTTGCAGTCGTAGATGCAATATGTTCAACAACCCTCCTAGCCTATGTCCTCACAAGGTCAACCTCTACATCCCTAGGGACAACCTTTACATTCACAAGGCTAGCCCTTGTAGCAACAAGGTAAACCCAGGTAGCAGAAACCCTTATACTCATATCAACTGGGTCAACCTTTGTAAGGGCAAGGTCAGGGTCAAGTCCTATAACAGCAAGTCCAAAATCCTTATGTCCAAGGGAAACATGTTCAGAATTCTTATTTCCAAGGGCACCAGGTCCAAAACACTTTTGTACAGGGTCAGCAAGTTCAACAACCTTATGTCGAAGGGTAGCAGGTGCAAAATCCATATGTCCAAGGTTAACAGGCTCAACAACTTTTTAACCCATATGTTGCTTATCAAAAACCTATGGCTCGACAATTTCAAGGATTTCAAGGCCAGAATCCTCCTTACGGGCAAGGTAACCTATAGTGGGGGCAAAATCAAATGCCATGTGGACAAAACCCTCCACTATAGGGACAAAATCCTTACTAGTGAGGATGGGTTCTACAAGCTAGGCTCACTTATAGGCCTCAAATGCATTTCAATACCCAATTGTCATTCTTGGCCACATTGGAATTTCTAGATGTGTCTAGACTCATGAATAATCCAATTCATCATTCGCCATACTAGCCTCTAGTTCCGTCCAAGATCTCGAGTAATTGTTCGAAGTTTGAAGGAAAGGAAAAAGAGGATCCACAAGCCCACATGATGACATATCACCTTTGGTGCTCCTCGAATTCCTATGTTAATGATTCCATTCATCTCTGACTTTTCCAAAAATGTCTCATAGGTGATGCAACCAACTGGTACATCAAAATCCCTCGAAGTACCTATCATGACTTTAACACTCTCCCCATGGCCTTTCTCACACATTTCCAGTTGTCAGATCATTATGAAGCTGGCACCCATCTCCTTACATCACTCAAGAAAGACACTCCAACCCACATCTCCAATCACATCCATTAATGGAGAAGTGGTGTCGCTTGATCGAGTTTGAGATTGCTGATCATTTGTTGACCGAATGGTTCACAAAATAATTTGTTACTAAAATTGTTGAGGACATTATTATGGGTGGATGTGTCACTGAGGAACAAGCCATTGCACATGCCATGTATCTAGGCCTTGTCTATTCAGATCCTGGCACATTATATGATATGTTACCCGATGTGCCCAGACCATCATCTGAGATATCGACATCCAAGTCTTTGGCTACACCTCCTATTGATGGAGTAATTGTTTTAGTGTCGCAGGCCCCCGCAAAATCTTTTTCCTAGTAGAAGTCTGTCTCCAACACTGCTTCCAATGATTCCTATCGCAATTCACCTGGTCCTAGTAAAACCTCAGAAGTTCATGATGTCCAGTCTACCACAATGGACAAATCCTATAAAGGTAAGAAGAAAGGAAAAGGCAAGGGTAAAGTTGATGCCCCGAAATAGGGCCCTCCTATGTCATCTATTGGTGATGCTTCTCAACAAAAGCCTAAATATCGATGCCTCATCTATGAGGAGGATCAGTATACTAAAGATTGTCCTAGATGATCCAAAGTTAGTCATTTTCCTAAAGGGACCCTTGCTGCCATAAAAGAGCCCTTTCCGTCCTAGCAGACCCAAATGGTAGATGAACCCCAATCATATGTTTCTTCAGGTTCCCAAGTGTTCATGATGAATATGCCAATCAATGTGGCTACCACATCAAAATATTATCAAACACATACTGCGATAGCAGTGTAAGAGAAGGAAGGTACCCCTTCCTCTTCTATCCCATCAATTTCTAGTCCTATCCATATAGAGTGACCTAGTCTTGATTCCAACATTCGACCACCTTCTCGAGATGTGCTACGAAAGTCCTCGTACAATGCAAAAGCTCGAGCTTCTCAACATTATAACATTCTTGAGGATTTGGCCCAAGTGCCATCAGCTATATCTTCTCTCGAGGTCCTTCAAAGCTGCCCTTCTCAGCAGAAATCATTACTATCAGCTATTGGAGGTATTGATCCAACTGACTCTAATCTCATTTGTTTTGATTTGGAAAACCATGTTCCGTGTTCACCTCATCAGATTTCCTTTCTCATTCAGGTGATCATAAATGAGAAAACCATTCATAGGACTGTCACTGATGAAGGTGCTTCTACCTGCATCATGTCTGTCACTTGTGGGAAGGCAATTGGTTCCCTACTTTGAACTAGTCCCCTAACACTTTGGAAGCTTTTGACGGATGCGATTTATGACCATTTGGTGTTCTCCCTAACCTTGCCATTACTTTGGAGGGAAAGACTATTGAAACCAAAGTAGAGATTTTTAACGCCAATATGAACTATAATATTCTACTTAGACAGAATTCGACCCATGCCATGCATGTTGTAGCCTCCTCCCTTTTCCACGTGATTCATTTTCCCCATTAAGGGAAGATAGTCACAGCTGACCAATTGTCCTTCTTTACCTCTTCCTCCTCATATGGCAATGTTCCTTATGTCAAGTACACTAGTGGTCCTTATGAGAGTGTGGGGGTAGGACGTTTTACGGATCCCACCTTGATGGGTATTTTTTCACTCTCACCTTCACATGTTGCCTTTGTCGACATGATCTCAGTGAAGTCTGATCCTTGGGTCATTCCCTCACTGGATCTTGTTGATACATGGGGCGAGGTTATGCAAGTAAGCCCTGCCAAAATTAATTATGTGGAGATTGTTTCGGCTTCGCCTTTGGTTTCCTATAATCATTCTATTTTGAACGCATCTCTCGACACATATTCTCAATCCTTGTGTCTTGGTTCTTCAGAATCTCTCGATCCCTTAGCCAAGAGTTTTCTTTCTAATGATAGTATTATGGACATTATGTATCTGGAGGAAGTACCTTGGAACGAAACTCATCATCGTTCCTCATTCTTGCCTGGCCCGATGGTCATGTCTACTTGTATTGAGAATTTATTTTTTCCACTTCCTATTGACTTGTTACTTTATCCTCAAATTTTCGAGATATTTCAACTGGAGGCACCATTACCTCCTCATAGGTTGAAAGTTTTTCTCCCTACATGAGTTTTTACTGATTTCCCATTATTGCAATGGGGTTATCATTGGCACAACCTTATATGAGTTCTACTCTATCATTTGGCCGAGTCAATGCTTACTTGTCATGTCAATGGTAAAACCCTGGTTTTCCTCACTGTTGATTGATTACTAGAGTCTCTCAATGGACTCTGTCAAGAAGTACCATGCTTGTGTGATGTTGCATGGCTAATTTTGTACAATAGTGTCTTATTTCATTCTTGTGCACTGTGGCTTGGTGTGTTGTTTTTCATGCAACTTTCCTTCTTGTTATCTCCTCGCCTGCTTTGCAGATGTATGTCACTCCTCACATCGATTTCACTGATGGTGCTTTTCGTAGTACCTAAAATCTATCATCCATGACATGGCCCATTTATGACCCCCATGGTGGGTTGATTGATCTGAAAGGTATTTTTTTAGGTCAAAAAACTAATAACATTGATGAGTATAGTGAAGTTATTGAATTGTTGTTAGAAGCCATTTCTCTTGTGATTCGTGGATTGGTTGTCAACCTTGGTTCACAACTTGTTGTTCTTCAACGGGAAATATTCCATCAGAAGCCCTCATATATTGAGAATGTATTTGCATATTCAATTATTGGAGAGAAATTTTGATTACATTACATATCATCATATTCCTAGGCATATGAATACATTGAGAAATGAATTAGCTAATTATGTGTTGGATAGACATTTGTGAAATATGTGAAAAAACAAAATGTGTGTACCATAGTAAGCAAAAAATGTAGCATATATATAAATCTTGATAATGTTTAAGTGTCATACATCAAAACTCCAAAAAACAATATATGTGTTTAAATAGATCTGTGTTTCACAGGCCCCAAAATTGTAAAATGGTAATACTAGAGACTACTCGACATGGTGCTCATGGCAGCATGTAACTTCTCGTACTACATGAGTCACCAATTGGTGGATCCAGTTTGATACCACCACTGTATGGCACTAATACTAACATGGGATGTCACCCACCTAGGCATACTCTGGGATACCTCTGGTCAATCCCTCAAGATTCTGCGCAATTTCCTCCTCGTTATCGACTCCTTCCTGATAAGGAGCGATATCAAACTGTCGAACAACGCACCTGGAAATCGGGGACATCCCGGCTGGTCGCTCTGGTCCCACATCTGCATTTGCAAAATTGAAATGTCATGAATGAATATATTTAAAAAAAAATTAAAAAATTGAAAATTAAAATGGTTTTTTCTTACCCCCATCATCATAATCTTCTCCCTCTGGGAGCGGAATATCTATATTGTCGTGGAAGTCAGTACTGCTATAAGGCCAATCCTCTACTACGATCAACCGACGTCTGAGCCACGAAAAGAAGGTGGGCTTATATGACATATGTTTTCCCCTGGTGATTCTATGCATCACTTTACTCCAACAGACCATTCGTGGGTCTCGTGGCAATGGCGGATTCACCTCATCAAGCTGGTAGTGAAATAGCGAGATCCGCTCCAAAAAGGAGGTCACTGAAATGGAACCATATCCGAACTGTTTAAGGTTTCTTGCCTTCACTTTGGATCGCTGGTGCTTCATGTTTATCTTCATGGCTTCCACCCAATTGAATATAGTTGGCGCCATATAGTCCATAACATACTAAAACTTGGACTTATTGGACTCATGTTGTGCCTGAGTCCCACCCACTTTGTTTATGGTCAAAAGCAGCACTTTCAGCACAATATCCTGAACAAGCATGATCTCTATCTTGCTTCTCTTTGATTTTAGTGCTTCTTGGTATTTTTCTACGAGAAAAATGTTAACACAAACCCGAATAGGCCTGGACCCATACAGATTGATTGGTTCCCCTCATCAGGATAGTCGAGTGATGAAATAGATGTCAAAAGTTTCCAATTCTAGTTCTTTGTCCCGGATTACAAAACCTTCCCGATTGACATACCAAAGACTGATCAAATACTACAACAACTCAGGTTGAGCTCGAAGACTTGGTGTGAGGAAGACTTTGAGGAGCCCACAGTTCATCAGGGCATTTAAACAGTTTGGTTCCTGCCTATGTATTGGTTGCCTCATTCTCACATTCCTTCTAGTCAACCATTTTTCACTGTGTTTTCCATGTAAAAACCATAAAATCAAGTCAAAATTCATCCTTGGCTAAAGAAATTTGGATCAAAGTAGAGAAATTGGGCAAAAAATAAAAATATTTGTGTTCACAATGCTGAAGTGACTATTTTAAAAATAGTAGCACTGACGGCACACTTAGCCAAGTTAATAATCATTGATTGGCGTGATTCTGTGGCCGAAAATCACACTGACCAAGGGAATTTTTTTTTGCTAAGTTCTCCTCCAAAATAAAAAATATGGTTAAAAATAGGAAAAACAAGCATAAAAATGAAGCTAAGGGTCTCATCTCTTACCTGCAACTAATAGATCGTCGAATGGCATTTTGGATCTACCACAATCTGCTCCTGAAAATCTAGGGCAAAAATGGGTGAAAATTTCTCCACAGAAGGTAAAATAGTAAAATGGTACAAGTTATTTACTTTTTCCCTCTTTTCTTCAATTTTCATGAAATATTAGGGTTTTAAAGGCATTTTTCATCTATTTTACCTTAGAAATTGGATAATACATTTACCTCTTGTGCAGGAACAGGTGACAAATTGTTGATGATGGTACTAGAGTCGTGTTTAAGCTCCTTTCTCAACTCATAAAATTCAACTGAAAAGATCGCCGAGTATTTTTCCCTTTTTGACTCGTTAAAGAGAATAAAAATGGGGGGTCTACTTTTAAGCTCTTTTCCAACTCTTTAAACACGAAAATATTGCCGATATCTTTTCATTTTGAACTCATTAAAGGCTATGAAACATTGTTTACATAGTATACATTTAACCCTTTTTCGGGCTAGGATAAACTATTTATGAAAAAGGTACTCCTTGACTGAAATGGTCAAGCAATTATCTCAAGTATCATTTTCTACCTTTTTAGGCTTGAGAGACACAAATGTATGAAAAGGGACCATGTGGAGTTTTATTTTCCATGTCTTTCTCAAACTCTCTAAACATGAAAAATATATCGAGTTACACCTTTGTCGGACTCATTAAAACATTAAACGACATCAGATTCATCCACATGACAAACCTGAGCTTCTCCTTCCCAAGGCTCATTAATATTACTAGGTCAGATTCATTTGAAGGATGGACTTATAGTGCAAAAACATGCTATCCCCTTCAAGCTTGCGATAAAAAATAATTAGGGTACCTTCTAGAAATGGTCAGGAAAATGGGAAATTCTATCGGTTCTCTCAGCAGATCACTCTTGAACATGAAACTTTCTGCTTCATTTTAGGTTGGGATATCCTCACTTTGTCGCTGACTTTCCTGTGTTGGGCCATTCATTTTTTCCTTCCATTTGATCTTTGCCACATCAACATGACCTCTGATCCTATGGATCTAGAAGCTGCCAAACTCCAAAGTCATGTCACCAATATGTTCAAGCGTTGTCCTTCTGTAGTTACACTCATTCTTGATTCTCTATATCATCCCTTATCATTGCATCCATTTGTCTCATGTTGATGATTTAGGATACATGATAGCCCTCCTTTGACACAATCACTTCTCGTCGACTTCAGCTCATTATCCGGGAAGTTGGCCGAGAGACTCCCTTCCAGTACCTTGGAGCTTGTGTGTCATAATGGCAAGTTCTTCTCACTCGATGAAAATTTCACATCATTGGCTTTCGATCAGGTGATTTCACAGGTGTTTGACTTCAGTTCTTTTATTCACATTATGTGGATTGTATTTCTAGTACCTTGAGAGCCATTTTCATTATTAGTGGCTCCTCTCGCGCTTATTAACGATTCACATCATTGATCGGTAATCAAGCAATTTTCTAGCATTTTTGACTTCAATACATTTATTTACATGTTAAAATGTGTACTTTGATCGGGTTGTGTTGGAACACAAGACCCTAGGCTCAGATTATAGAAGTCCAGGTTGCAAGGCGGTGTGACATGATCATGCTGATATACATGTCCCTTCATATGGATGGCTGTGACCATACCATGAGTTGTCATATTTGATCCTTCTTGTTATTGGATGGCTACGACCATCCCTTGGTCTCGATATGATCATCCTTACTAGATTGCTACGCCCATGCCTTGGATCCATTTACATGATCATTCTTTGGATGGTTGCATCCATACCACAGTTCATGTATTATTTTTCATAGTTTTTAGTGATGCATATATATCTATACTCACTTGCATGTTTTTCGATGACGGACTCTGGTTCTCTGCATCTACTTGTAAGGAGTTTCAACCCTCACTCTAGTTCGGACTTAACACTTTAGGGGGCATCTATTACATAACATTTTGTCACTATCCCTATACTCCCCTTTCCACAATCCTACAAGACCACTATAGTGAACCTTACATGCTTTCCCATCATGAAGAATCTCCCATTATGTCCCTCTTCATGAGTAGAACAATTCCCTTTTGCATCATTTCCCAAGAATCTTCCTTCTACCCTAGTTTACAAGACCAGCGCTAATGATCTATTTCCTCCTCACGCTGATTTGTAAATATTAAAACTAGTACTATCATCGTACGGTGAAACTAAGAATTTTCTCAATCACGATGATCCTCTTTTGGCAAGTTTTTTAAATATGGAGTCAAAGCTTCCAGGTCTAGAAGCTTTGTAACGGAAGTTTGGTAAATGATTGGGCTGGATGGAGTTGAGGAAGCCAGTTTGGGATCCTTTCCCCTATTAGGATGGAACAAACCCAAGAGATAAGGCCTCTCCCATGATAATATGAACCATCTCCCCTCCATACAAGCTATATAAACCCCTCTTTTTACAACCTAAATTAGTTTTCTGTCTTAGTATTTTTGGAGCTTGAATAACCAACAAGATATCATAGCTTGTAGCCTTCTAGTTTATGTTTGTGGAGGGAGAATTGTGTGTTTGGTTTGGTTTGAGACTAAAGGGAAGAATCCTTGAAAATTCCATTGTTGGGGTTATCCATGAGATGCTAGTAGAGGTGTGGGAACCTAGATATATTGGACGAGACCAACAACATCAAGGCATTGGATGCAATCTCTTTCTGAACTTATATGAATACAACTATTGATTGATTTCATACCTTGAGTGCTATCTTTCATTTCATGGCTTAATATTCCTTAACCTTTTAAGTAGGTTGAATGCAATTTTTATGCTATCACATTTGCTATTGTTGTTTGTTTGCTAGTTTCAGGTATTTGAAGGAAGGAAACGAAACATAGCTGGAGTAAGGAAGGAGGACCATCACCAAGAAGAATAGAATTCTAAGAGGTAGGACCTCTTATTTCATTCCATCTTAAGGAATTTTTCCTTAGATTTTTTTTTATGGCTAGACGCGCTCTCTCGGGCTAGAGGAATTGCCTTTGTCCGCATCGAGAATTTACCTGCACCACATGTGGCCACATCAACAAAAGTTCATAAATTGGCCTTTGCAGCTCGAAAATCTAAGGAAGAGGTAGGATAGGTTACTTTTGATTTTCAGATGAAGATATCGGAGCTACAATTGAAACTTTAGCCAACTACTCCGCTAGAGGTCAAGTATCAGCATGATGCAACCATACGGGAACATATGACTACCTTGGATAGTGTAGTCACAATTGCAATTCTCTCTTTAAACATGCAATGGAGCTATGGACCACCTTGCAGGAGGACTCAAACTTGCAGATATTGGGTACAGAGGTCAGATATGCATAGTAGAAATTCGAGGAGATCAGGGCGACTGTGCCCACTTTGGCACAAATCCTGTGCTTCGCACGCTTATAAGAAATAAAGGTGTTGCAAATACAGGTTGAGGAAATGCAATGCAAAGAATAATTTTTGAAGGCTTGAACTCAGCCATGGAGAGAGGAAGCAAGCTAGGTTACTTTGGCTATCCAATAGAAGTTGAAGACATTCCAACAGATACAGAGGACCATGCACCTGGCGATCTGGATATTTACCTCATGCCTCAGAACTAAGAGGTCACTCCATCGACTTCATGAGATCTGGAAGCAAAGCATGTCCCAAGCGATCAAGGAAACACTGAAATCCTTGAAGATGATCCAAAGTCAGAGATGTACAAAATATCTTTCGACGACTCACAACACATAGCTTTGCAGTCACACATAGTGCCTACTCTAGATTTCCATGTACCTCATGCACAGTTTGAAGAACGAGTGATCATGTTAGATGTGCACAAACATCCCACCACACTGGCTGATGCTACCAAAGCATATGTCGAAGCCACTAGCTCGAGTGTTTGATTCTTTATAGTGGAGAATGAGCTCATGGCTAAGGAGACATAAGCGACCATGTAGGGAGGAGAGTAGGTTACAACATCTACAAGAGAATATTTGAGGAGAGCGATACTAGATGAAGTATCATCTCTCGAGACAGTCATGCAAAATTTGTACTCTAGATTCATCACCGTGCATTAGTGAGTTTTCCATCTCAATGGTTGGCAGCAGCACTATGCTAGGAGTGCACACATCTTGTCATATCTGCATATTGTTGTTGATCACATGGAAACATGGACAATGAGGTACAAAGGAGCTCCATGTCACTTGCCAAAGGTGATGAAGTCAAAGGCAATAGAGTTGAAGGCATGCATCAAGAGTCAGATCCAAAACTGTGAGGAACTACCACAGTCCATCACCATTTTGCAGGCTTCATATGCATGGGTGTTCAAGAGCATTGATGTCATTGTGTGCACGCATGCGATCCCATCCACTGGCACACTCACTGAGGCAAAGTCAAAGAACCAAGTCCGACTAGAGATGGACATGTACTTCAATCAATTGATGCATGTAGCCACCAATGTAGAAACTATGCGTCAGTATGTTGTTGGTCCAGCTGCACTGAAGACTATGATGTGCATGTTATCAGACGAGTTGGAAAGAGGTTCCAAATTAGTGTAGCCATATGCAATAGAGTAAAGAGTTTAATTTGAGAAGAATGTCACCACAGGGAACGTAGACACCATAGTAGACTACCAATCTTGGAATCAGTTCACCATCATCAATAATCATGAGGATGTTGAAGGGTTAGTCTTCCCACAACTATCTAGGCCTTAGTGATGTCTTGCATGGCTTACTCAAGCCTATTTTGTCTCACATAGGTACATGTGAAGATTTCAATGCAAACATGTTGTAACATTGAAAGACCAAGTGTGGATTGTAGAATGTAACAATCATGTAGTAGTTGAAGAGTCATGAGGGTAGGTGAAGAGTCATAAAGGGGAATGTCAAGGGTCACCTCACCCTTTGCTATTTATAGAACCTCATAATTCATTGTAAAGGCTTTTGGGAGCCAATATTTCTATAGGTGTAACTTAGAGAAATCTTGGAGTGTACTGTAACGAGCCTTAGCTTCTCCATAATGTAGAGTTAGTACATCTCTTTAGAGGAGTTGTGACTGTAATGTTCCACTATTGGAGCTAGTGGAAGTCTTGGTTGTATGTATGATTGAATATTTCACTCTTTTAATATAACAAGGCCAACATGTTTCATGCATATGTTGTTATTGTAGTTTAGCTATCCTGGTTACTCTAATGACATATGTAATTGTTATCCACACATGTATGTATGGACTATTCTGTATGTGTTTGTATGAATCTTATCGAAATGTGTTGTTGATATAATCAATTGCTTTGGATCTTCAAATATCCTACTTTTCATCTCGTGATGTCTTTCTAATTCTGTGTTCCTTTTCAAGTTACGTGTTATCACAACTTTCTAAGGACCACATTCATCCCCCATTCCGTGTGTTAGAGTCTTTCATGCACCTTCCTTGACTTGTTGCAAGGTCACACCATTTCTTATTACTTGCCTTTGTGAGAAATCACGGTCAAGGAAATACCATACTACCCACTGTTTCGACTCCTACTGCAAATTGTCTCACGTCTAGTTGGGACTTCTTACCAGGTAGATCCCCTAACATGTTGGCGGGTCTAACACTGATAACATGATGTCATTAAAGAGAAATCTATCTTAGCTACCCAACAAATGGATTTGATTTATTCAAAGTTGGGAATGCTTTATGAAGTAATTCCTAATGCTCCAAAGCCTTCCACACACTGATGGTGTGATTGGGTCTATTTTTTATTCCATGAGCCAACTTGTTACTCAACTTGGGAACTTGATCATTACATCACAAGCCCCACCAAGTGCGTTTCTATCTACAAAATAACCTTCTTTTGAGGGTTTCACTAATGTTCTTATAACGAAGTCCAAACAACCTAAGAAAAAACAACATACTGGTGGAAAAAATATCAAGAAAAATAAACAAAAAAATCAACAAGCTCACGAAACTCAACCAAAACCTTAGAATCATGGAAGGGGTATTACTGAACATTGTCAAAATATTAAATTTCCTTGTAAAATTTGTTAAGGTGACAATATCACTCACAAATTACTCATGAATTCCCTCAAATGGATGAAGTTCATAAGATCCTTGCAGCACCCTAATCTACCCAACAAACTGTTGTTTTAACTCATCCATTTCCTACACAACCTCAACAACAAATGGTTCCACAAAGCCCTCCACCTATGAAAGGGGGAATGAGGAACCAATTTTCAACCCCGCTAATAGTTCATCCATTTTTTTGTGCAAATAAGACGTTAACGTGACCATGCAAGCCAATCCATATGATGTTCCTGAGTCAAGTTCTTCTCCTAAGGACTCACCTGCTTGACCTATTTCCGTTGTACCTCTCATGTTAGATAAGCCCTTGGAACCCATTTATCGCTCCCCCATGGGTGTCATATGTAAGACAACAGAAAATGCCTCTACCTAGGCTTCTCCATATTAAACTATTGTTGAAGATATTTCTTAGGCTCCTTGTGGCATGTATGCTTTGGAGGTTTTGCAAAGATGTCCCAAGGAGTGGAAGGCCTTCTTGTCTGTGATTGATAGAGTAGATCCTTGTGGCTAAAACATCATCACATTTATTGTTGACAAGGATTCCTTTAGAATTTCCCACCAGATCTCCTTTCATATTATTGTGCATATTTTCCATAAGAATATCCATTGTAAATTGGTGGATGAAGGCTCTTCCACTTGTGTCATGTCAACATCATTGTTGAAGGCTCTTGGCTTTCCAGTGCTTGCCACATTCAATACTACTCTCCAAGAATTTGATGGACAAAACTTTGTACCTAAGGGGGTTATTCTCAATTTTTCCATCGAGTTATGAGGGAAAACTATTTATATCCATGTTGAAGTCATTGATGCCCCTTTGGACTATAACCTGCTCCTTAGTTGTAGCTAGTTTTATGCCATGAGCATAGTTGTCTTGTTTGTGTTTTGTGTATTTTCTTTCCTCATGAAGGAAATATTATTACCATTGACCAACTTGACTATTGTTCGAATGGGATCCCTAGGGTCAAATTCTATTAGTAAAGTCAATTTTTGTGAAAGTTTTCGTAAGAGAATGTGAAGTCTCGATGAAATAAGGAAGCAGAGTGCGAAGATAATTAAGAGTGGAAGGGGCATTAGTCCCTTGTTTGGGTAGGTGATACGTCAGTTTTGAGAGTCAAGCATGGGCCGTAGGCCATGGTATGGTAATGAAAAGGTTATATATAGTTGAGTCATAGTGAGTCTAAGTATGGACTTTTGATAGAGAATCATGATAAGGGTAAGGTTCTAAGGCAGGAAAAGATTGTTTACTGTACTTAGGTGAAAGGGGAAGGATCCTACAGCTGGGTGCGCTAAGACCTCGGTAAGTCCACAACTAAATGCGCGGGCCCCTGTAACGAGATGTACGGGCCCCTGTAGCTGAGTGCGCAAGGCGGAAGGAGTCTATAAGAGAATGCTAAATCTAATAAAGACTATTCTATATTGAATCTATTGCATATGTTCCCTGTTCCTTATTCTTGTTTCACATTTATGCACCTTCGATCGATGACCAAGTTTCTATGAATTAAAGTATATTTATTATGCAAAATTGTGGGTTTATAATATTTATGCATCATAAGGGTAATTAACTACCTTCACAAAGTATTAGATAAATATGTTGTAATTAAATATTTGGGAAAGGGTAGATCTGCGTGAAGGATATGATTTATTGAGAGAAAGTAGTGAATTTGTACCTTTTATGCAAGTTAAGTACGATTGTTTACCTTTGCGAAGACTTGAAGGTCATTTTGATATAGTTTGTAGTAGCTAGCAGTTAGAAGGAATAGATCTACATTAAGGCAAGTCTAAGCTAAAGAACCCTAGGAAAGCCATCACAGATGCCTCTGGATGTAGAAACCTGGTTCTAGCATCCCCCACTACTACTTCAGGTGAGACTGCAACCTATGCTCTATAGGTTGTTGCCGAAGGGCTAGCAGTTAGGATTTTGTTGGTTGACGCAAATAACTATGAACCCGGGTCAAGCCTCTTTAAGCCAACAACTATTGCATGCCATCGGCCCAAATTTCCACTACATGGAATTTAGTCCCATTTGTGGGAGACAACCCTGGTAAGTTTCAGAGTGTTGCCACTGGGTGGTTCAAAATCTAACCTCTTATGGGTGTGTTTCATCACTTACCACCCCTGACATTCCTTCATCCTCTTTGAAATATCCTATCCATGTGACCTCTTCCGACACTTATGGACCCCATAGACCTCCTAATCCTTGGCTGGTGTTGGAAATTGATCAAACTAATGAGCATCCTTTGCCACCTATTATAGAAGACGTTTCCCCTCTGGTAGTTTTATTAGATCCTCCTAACACTAGTCAGAAACTCCATCACAATGTGGAATATGACTAGGAACATTAGCACACAAAAGCTTCTAAGTTCTCTTCTTCTCTCTTCTCCAAAACATAATGAAAAAATGAGGAGGTATGGGTTGCTTTTATAATATTTTTTGGCATCTTTGAGAATATTCTATTTTTTATTTTTGGGCTTGGGAGGGTTTTCCCTTTATAATTTTTTTTTCCATTTTTCCTTTTATAGGAGTATTTGTGAGTGCTTTTTTGTGTTATTTACTGGGGGTCCCATTTACAACAATGTTCCTAAGGTGTGTTTCCTTCATATATAGGGGTAGGTCATTTTTTCCATCACTATTTCATTTTGACGTTCAACTCCATTTTGAATGCCTTAGGTCTGATCTCGATAAGTTGTGACAATATCCATTTTCCTTTATGCACATTGTAGCTTGGCGGTAGAGCTTACCTAATCATGGACACCTTATTTTAGAACCTCTTTGTCGTATTGGTGTCCATGTAGTCATTCTTATTCTCTTCTTGGAATCCCTATTTCTGACCCATCATGACTTAGAATCTTAGACCCATGTTCTCTTCTTCATCTCCTTTCTCGCTATACCCTAGGAGGATTCCATCATACTTTATCCCTTGTGCTTGCCATATTTTTATTAGCCTATTTTTTCATATTTAGCCTTTGTTTATCTCTTCCATCGTCGTCATCTTCTTGGCTTAAAATTTACTTTCACTTGGTTTTTTACCCTTTCTTAGAGAAACTGCTACAATGAGGGGTCTTATTAGCTAAACTATTGTCCCTATTATTTCATGAACAGTTTTTTCGTTATCGAAACCAATTTTTATCATTTATACCACTTGTTCCTCCAACATGAGTTTCCTTTAAGCTCTTTTCAAACTCCTTAATTTAGAAAATATTGTTGAGTGAACTTGTCTCCTTCATGCTCATTAAAGTACTTAAAGGGTCATCTACCCAGTCTAAATTGAACCCTTTTTCTAGATTGGGACAGATTAGTTATGGAAAAGGAATACCCTAGTTCTCTATCTCTATGAGGTTCTCCCTTATATAATTTATCTCTTTTTGGGCTTGGGGGACAAATTTAAAAGATACGAACTTGTAAAAAAGAGAAGGGAGGGAAGATTTATTTCCATTAGTCATCAAACAACAACATCCTTTGCATCACCCTTGAACACAATACCTGTTTGTTTCATTATCTCAAAATTGGGTTTTAGCTTGCCTAAGAGCCATACCATACATATGAGTTTATCTAGTCCTCTTGTTGGTTACTCTTCTAATATGGAGCATGCCTTGATGCTTCCTGCATCATTGCGTGATATCATCTGGTACTCATTAAATGTTTTGAAGCCAATTTTGTGTCATGCCTCTATGT
The DNA here is from genome assembly GCA_000404065.3 of Pinus taeda. Classification (NCBI taxonomy): domain Eukaryota; kingdom Viridiplantae; phylum Streptophyta; class Pinopsida; order Pinales; family Pinaceae; genus Pinus; species Pinus taeda. Next base: position 131,360 of record APFE030714748.1, read on the forward strand.
GTTCAAGGGAAGTCTAAGCCTCTGTTGGCCATCTACAGTAGCATGTTGACCTTTTTGGGTTAGTCATCCCTATGTGAGTTGTTCTTCATCATGTCATGGCTTCATCGATACATCGCATCATCCTGGTCTACTTCGTGTCAATTGATGGGGGATACACTAAGGTGCTCCTTCAACAATTCTTCTCCTGTGTACTTCATCTCATTATCTAGGAGCTTGATCTAGGAACTAGTGTTACCATGGAGATTGTAGACCTCATTGCAAATCTTCCTTGCAATCGACAATGGGTTTACATTTTTGGACCTTGATTAATTAAGTTCGCCGACATTCAACATCATCTCATATATTCACACTTAGTGGACTATACTAGGTACCTTTGGATCCATTTTCCTCATTGGTGGATTCCCTCACATCCATGACTGGTTTTCTTCATTGGCTGGTAATTACATGGTTTCTACCATACTCAACATCATCTCATCTAGTTGCATGGCGTAAATCCATACCGTAAGGGTTATATTGAAGACCTTGGGTTAGGTACATATTACTCTTATATGGCATCCTTTTAAAGCTACATTGGATTTATGTATCATTTATGTACATCAAGGGCTATATGTGACACTTCTTTGTCGGTCGTGTGTTCACAGTCTCACTGATGTATACTTTGTCATAGATCCACATTGTATTTTCCAGTGGCTATGATCTATCTATTAAGTCAGATGGATCTATATTTTATTTTATGGCAGCCATGTTTAGTATATTATCATGATCGAGCATGGGTATGCTTACCTCGGGGATGTTATTGGCATAGATGAGACTTCAGCTCCAAAGTCTTCCAATCTAATTCTTGGCTTTATCTCCTTACTCGTTTTTTTACCTCTGAGCTTTGTAGTAATGTATTTTGGTAATCATCTTGTATTTTGACCTCATACATTGGGGGCATCTATTATCAACCTATTTTTCTCCCTAGGGTTAGTACCTCTAAGACATCATGTTGATTGACCTTTTTCATCAGCCTCAAACCTTCTTTTTCTAGTCTTGACACCTAGTCACATGGATGATGACCTTGTGAGAGCGACTAGAACCTTCGAGTTGTTGGGAGACTCAACTTATGAGAGTGACCACATTATTTTTCTCTCTGTTATGTGCATGTGGAAGGGGAACCTTTCTAGAGTCTTGTGGCTCCTAGGAGATTAGTTCAACTCATCACCTATTCAAGATGGACAATAATTATCATTGAGAAAGTTCTATAACTTCTTGTCATCCTGAGAATCCACATTCATCCTCTTAGGATATCTCTTCATATTATTTATATTGGAGCATTTAAGAGCATAAGGATAGAGTTAGACCCTTTGGGATACAAATTTTATGCGCTAGCTTCAAATCTATATTGAGAGAGACAAATTTTGTGAGGTTTATGTTGCTAGAGTCCATATTTTTCCTATTATAGTGGGGATACTGTTCCATATTTTGGAGAGGCGACTTGAGCGAAGCTATATTTGTACTTTTGATCTTGGATTAAAAGAAAATCATGTTCCTTCCCTGTATTTAGATTTTTGCAGCAATAATGTTTATTATTTCTATGATGTTTTGAGTTAATGATCTTTTGAGAAAGATCGATATTGGTTGTGTTCAGTGTTGAGATGAAGTGTGGATTAAACGTATCATTCAAGTGGAGCATTGGGATTCTGTAATGAAGTCAAAAAACTCACTGACCGATAAGGAGGCCAGGTGCATTCCTTTTCTTTATAGGACCTTAGAACTATTTGTATGTTGGATGTGTGAGAATTAGGTTTGGACTGATATATATTATATATATATATATATATATATATATATATATATATATATATATATAGATATCCAATATCCATTTTCCTTTTGTTGCCTGGTAATCTTATTTAGGCACAATATCAAAGAGAAATAACACCTTGAAAGAAAAATTCATTGAAATAATGTCTGCCACTTAACATGCTAAAAGGTGTCACTTGCTGTATGAAAAGAAAAGTGTGAGACTTGCAATATGCAAAAAAAGGTGAAATAAACACCTACAAGAGCAAAGATAACATGAAAATGATAGTAATTAAAGTGAAAGGTAGCAAAAGAAACAACAAAAAACATGAAATGAACACTCGTGAAAGTGAAGGAGCATACAACTGATAGTTTGAAAAGCTCGCCGAAACAAGAGTCGAAACACAACCAAAAGTAAGAGACAGTTAGTGACATTGCACACTGACTATTGACATGGGTTGAACATTCCGTAGGCATTATCTTGATGGACTATGTTAGGCCTATTCAAGCTTCCATGAAATAATGCTTTCATGAATTCCTTATAGAGTGAGCATGTGTGAATAGGTGACTTCAACACTCACCATCCAGGAAAGGAGATCAAATAATTAATAGAGCATTAACTGACCAAGAATTTACTAAAAGACAATCGATCATAAGATCCATAGTAGGCTCCAAAATTTAAGTATATGAAACAATTTGGAGGGTTTTTTTTCATAGCAACAACACAAATATTCAGAATCTTGACAACTTGTTTCTTCAGATTTGATATATGAAGATGCATGTCCTAAAGAAATTTCAGAATCATTCTGAAATGAAAGAGAATCCCATTGCATTTTTGAATATTGTAAGAGATGAGATGCAAATTCTGAATCAGTACCTTACAAATCCAAGTCATAAAAAAATGGACAGATATTATTTGATGTACTTGGGTATCCATCATCACATAGGTTAATGGAAACAAGGATTTCATGGTGATGGTTTTCCAAATTCTCGACTTGAATGAAGGATTTGAAATTATTTTATAGGTTATCCAAATTATGAGGTGTGTGATTAGCTAAGAATTTAATATTTTCATCCTGAAAGAAGTAAGAAAGATCAAGTGTATATGCAACAATTTGATCCTCTACCTATAAAATTCAACTACCTTATTCTTGAATCCTGCTTGAAACAACAGGTTGAAAATCATTAAAAGTTGAAGTATGCTGATCAAGAAAATTATGAAACAAAGAATCATGATATGTAGATGGTAGAGGTTGAAAAATATACCTTGAGGAAATTTTACTTTCAATTGGACCAAGTTCAAGATTAGGATTATGTACATTATTGCGATCTTGAGAAAGTAAGGGATAAACTTTTAATTCAGGCTCCCTATAATTTCTAAACCATTCCAAGTCCTCCTCAATAGGATTTAAGTCATGGTAATTGTGTGGTGCTTATTGGCTTCTATGGGTCCGACCTAGGATTAGAGGTGATTTAGCTAAGAAAATCCCAGTACTACTGACCCTTTCGGCAATAGCCTGTGGATCGCGGATTGAGGTCTCACCTGAAGTAGTATGGGAGGGTGCTAGAACCAGGTTTCTGCACTGTGGGGATGTCTGATGAGATTTTGGAGGTTCACAGTTTGACCCTGTACACACGTCGCTACACACACTTGCTATTCCTTTGCAACACACGATGGTGCTTCCGCGCAGCCCTACTCGGGGTGCAAGTCGTATAATACCCAAGTTCCTCGCTTATTCAACCTATTATTACCTGATTACTTAGCTTCTATGTGTAGTACTAATGATTATTACAACATATTCAACAATCATATCGATGCGCGCGATAAATAAAACAATATAAATGTAAACAAGGCAATGCACAACTAGATACATAGAAATAGGAATCAACTTCTCTTTATTATTCTCCGTTCAAGGTTACAAACTCGACACCACCCTATGCACTCAGTTGTAGGGGTCCCCACACTCAGCTATGGACTCTACTAGACCTCCACGCACTTAGCTGTAGAGCCTCTTCCTACTACTATGACCCAATACACTTAGACTCCTACTTTATGCTCGAACCATTCATATTCTCTTCTCTACTTCGCTCATTTTCTATCTTTACAACTTAGAGCCTCGCTCTTATTTATACAATCCCATGGTCTGTAGACCATGGGTAGTCTGACATGACTTTACATTAGATTACAATACTTTAGGGTTGACAACCCTATGACTTAACCTGTACTTCGCGCTATGTGCCTGAAATTTGCAGAGTCTTACAAAAACTTTGACCAAAACTTGGGCTTTGAGCCCCAAAACATGTTGTGGCATGATTCCATGACCAACAAGCCCCCAACACAATCATTATGACTCATCCTGAGTCACTCTGCTGGTGCAACGACCTTAGTGCAGAGCCCCTCCAACTAGTGTCGTACTGCTTGGAGTTCCACGGTGCACTGTTCTGTGGTTTGTTGGACCTGCTGCATGCGCTCTTCCGATGCTTCTTTGTGAGGATCAACTACATGCCTTAGCATGTTCATTCCCTACATCTGTGTGCACTTGCCCTCAATATTGGTCATAATGGTGAAGGCGTCATCAATCCATGGCTGGACGTGTGCCTTGAGAAGTGCCTCTTTATGTCTGGTGGCATCAACCTACTCTTTCAACGCCCTTGATTATTGCATATTTGCCAGGCGTTGGGTGAGGACGATTGTCTGTGCAGTTCCCCTTACATTATCATACTGCTCTTGCAATTTGGCCATCTTTGTTTCCAGGTGTTGTATGTTGGGGTCCTCCTACAAGGATGTGAGGACGTCAAAGGCTTGGTCCAACATACCAGTACAGTCCTGAACTGCCCATCCAATTTATTCTAGTCCTGTTTGAATCATGTTAATGCGCTGCTCTCTAACTTCCAAAGGAGTGGAAGGCTACACCTTCAGCCATAGCTCAACAATTTGGAGGTTTAGCTCCAGCTATACTTTCATTGTTTCCTCGTGTGCACTTCAGACTCCATTGGCCAAACAATGGATCCGCATCTCTGTGGGTAGGTCTACAACAATGGACAACTCTGGGACTCGCCAGCATGCCTCATCAACTGTTTTCATGATCTGCTGGTTCTATGACAATAGTTCATCACGCTATAGATTGAGTTGTTTGATGTTGATCTTTTGCTCACTCATCACCTGAATCACTTGGCCTTCCCTAGTGCAGAGCTCTACTGTTATGCCATCCTACAGTTGGTACAATGTGTCTCATGGAAGGGCAGCCAAATTAAAGCCAATTCCCTTGATCCTACTCACCGTGGCTCTGTCATCCTTGTTCTCCATCGTTAGCACTCCTTCCAGTAGCACTATGGTGTTGGCCATCTTTGTGCATAGCAGATGCTCTGCTGTTGATGTACTTGTTGCATCGTAGGTGGCTACAGTTCCTTCCTGTGGGTGCCGCACCTGTAGTTCCTACAACTAAGCCCTTAGGGCCCTCAACACAATCTATTGCTCGGACATGGCTTCCTGGAGCACTTCCTAGGTGACCTCGCAAACCATGTCACCAATGTTATAGAGGTCACCTTCTGTTGGGTGGAAGTCATGTCCAGGTTCGTACCTTCTTCTATGTCCTCTACTTTTTATCCTGTAGACAAGTCTTGGCCCTCCTCATCCTACATTGTGGTGGCCCCTGTTGCCTGTGGTACTGGTGCTTCTTCGATGGCCTTTTCTTGCTCCGCAACTACCCTTGCTGCCTCGCGGACAACCCTTACCTCTGTGGCTACTTTTTCATTGCGCCTTTTCTAGGCCAACTTCATGACCCACAACTTGGCTTCATCCTTTTTCTTTTCTGTTGCCGTTCTATCCAGCTCTGCCAAATCCAAGGCACGCCACTTGGGGGGCCATGATTCCCGAACCGATTTTGGTTCGTCATAAAAGCCATATGGGAAATGCAGGGAGTTATAAATGATAATATAAAGAAAGCGACATTGGTTAGTGCCATGCAAGACTTCACGTTGACCTAGTATATTAAGAAGTCCAATGATAATCCAAATGCAGGAAGCACAACTATCCAAGCAACACTAAATAGGGAATTTAGCAGGCTGAAGTCAGAGGCACAGTCGATCATTGGATTGAAAGAGATCACAATGCTACCAGGTGAGATTCCTTGGGAGTTGGATCAGAGGTTGAAGTGTATTATTCACGAAGATAATATGAATTTTACAGATGGACAACATCGTAAATGGTTTGTAGCATCATTAACACCACATTTAAGGAGCACGCTATCACAATAGAAGTTAAAGACTTAGGCAGAGGCCTTATAGATTGTGATGAGGTTGTATGAGACCCTGATGTAAGATACTAACTTGGGAGTTTAGCAGATCCATGCGCAGTTGAAAAACTTATGCCTCCAAATGCAGAGTTTGAAATAGGATAGGACGGCTCATCCAGAAGTGTGCGAAGAAGTGTGGTGTGTAAAATGCAAGGGTCAGGGTCATGATAAGGACCACCTACCGGTGTTCATGAATTACCTCATGGGAGGAGGATCGATGCCATTAAGGCCAAAAGCACAAGCAGGACCTAGTGTGTCACCTGCTTTTTGGTGTGTGATTTGTCAAATAGGAGGGAAACATGCTACAGACAACTACCATTTGTTACAGAAGTATACTTGAAATTCACAACAATTTTTCTGTAACTTTTGTAGGTCAGTGGGAAACGATGAGCATGCTTGTAGAAGATATGAGTTAATGATGGATAAAAATCCCACCTATAGGGTTCAGGATGAAATGCGATCCCTAGACCAGAATACGGGAATGGCACAAATAGGATTTCAGGGGCGCAGACGAGGCCGAGGTGGAGGAGGACCTAGAATAGGTCGCAGACAGCTAATATGCTACAATTGTGGAGGGCTAGGACATTATGCGTATGATTGTATGAACCCAATGCATCTGTCATGTTTGTACTATACCTTGTTTGATCATGAGATGGAAGATTGTCATACGCTGATAGCTAGGATATGTGACAAGGGAGCGCTACTGCCTCCCCCGACTCAGAACTTGGAGATGATGAGGTCTCAGTCATGCAAGGAAGATCCAAATGTGGACATTATGCTCTGAAGTGGAATCGTTATGGGAGACGATAAAGGAAAACAACCCAAAGATAGTAATTGGGTTTGCAAGGCTATGATGAAAGAAGCACAGTTTGATTTGGAGCACGCTAAGGAAACCTTCGTGGAAGCTAAGAAGAGGTTCACTAATGCCTCCACTTCAGGAAGAAAAGATAGATCGAAGCCAAAGATGGGCCCATCTATGATCACGACGTTCCTGGAAACATGCATGAAGCTACTGTGTGATAGTAAGGCTGTAAAGGGACTATAGGAACTCATTAATAGATGCGCTAGGACCGCGCCAGGAGAATTGTGCGTAGTCTTGATGATTGGGAAGCATAAGATGAGGACGGGAAGAGAAATGAGGTTAATTGTGCAAATTGGAGAATATGAGATGGACCAAGTAATTCTAGAATTAGGATTGGACGTGAACAATCTGCCGAAGTAGACATGGGAGCACATTAGGAGGCGTACACTGTAATGGTCTCCTATTCAACTGTGAATGGAGAACCAACAGAAGATAATAGCTATGGGGAGATTGCAAGGAATCATTGTGGATATTGAGGGAGTGAATGCACTAGCAGAATTTGAAGTAATAGAGATTGTTGATTATATCAATCCCTACCCCACACTCTTAGGAATTGATTGGGCCACTGACATGAATGGGGTGATTAATCTGAAGAAGTGCAAGATGATTTTTGAAAAAAAGTCTCTCCATGTAGTTATACCTTTGGATCTCGTGGAAGGATCGTGCTGTACCGAGCCGGTGCACGACTATGAAAGTGATGATGATTTGGAATGCATCTATAAAATAACCATGCAAGAGAAAGATTGGGAAAATCCCACCGTCGACGGATGGATCTCATGGGAGTGCGAAATCTCTTATACGTTGGATTTTGATGAGGAGATAGAGCGATGGCAGAACCGGTTACACAAGGTAACCACGCTAAACTGTAATATGATGACAAGATTGTTGCGCTGTGTATTGACAGAAGTGAGGGATATACCTACTTATGATGGGTTAAGTGAGGTAGATATTTTCCTAGATAAGTTTGAAAGGGAGGTGCCAAAAAAGCAACGTTTCCAGGCCTTGAATTGGGTACTACGCACTACACTTGTGAGGTGGTGGGGTACGCACAAAAGGAGCTTTGAAGACTGGAACAAATGTAGAAGGATGATGCACACATGGTTTGGGAAGCCTGAGATGCGACTAACAGAGAAGTATGATGGACGGGATGATCCACACACACACCTGGCCAAGTGGACAAAGGTCTATGGAGAAAATCCAAAACCTGAGTGGGTGCACCTATTTTGTCATACCCTAGATGTTATACCCATGAACTGGTATATAGAGATGAAGCTCTACCATGGGACAAGTGAATGGGATATCCTGTGCGAAGGGTTCATGATGACCCTCAGTTTTTAGGATAGATGGTGGGATAACATTGATGAAGTGCTATAAGAGGTAAAAGCAGCTATCTTTAGGATACCATAGGAGCCAATGGAATTGATTCAACATAAATTGGCTACTTAGCTGAGCTGCGTGCGGGAATGTTATAATGTAATCACTGAAGAAGAAGACGACAATCAGTGGAAAATTAACATTCCACAGATGGAAGGACACCACAAGGTTCAAGGACCACAGATTGAGAACCTTGACAGAACCACATCGGTGAAGACTAAGCAGGTGAACATTGGTATGGAGGCTGAAGCTAAGTTTGCAACGCTCAGTGACTACTAGGACAACGCGATGGTGGATAAGGTCGCTGAGTCACTTTCTGAGTACCAGGACTTATTCCCAACCAAGTGTATAGTGTTAAAGGGAATCAGAATAGATTTAGGAATGATGAGGATCACGTTAAAACCCGACGCAAAGCTAGTTAAGGAGAGGCCTTACCGCTTAAATCTGAAATACAAGGAGAAGGCCTATGTAGAACTAGACAAGATGCTTGCAGCAGGAATTATTGAGCTGGTGGAGGAATCTGATTGGGTAAGTCCAATGGTGGTGCAAGAAAAGAAGTAGAAGGACAAATAAGAATAAGCGTGGATCTTAGAAAATTGAATGATGCTTGTGTACATGATCCATTCCCAACTTCGTTCACGGATGAGGTGTTGGACAATGTTAGTGGGCAGGAAGCAGATTCTTTCACTGATGGGTTCTCAGAGTACCACAGATTAAAATCGCACCAGAATATAGGAGCAAGACAACCTTCATGACTGAGTGGGGATGCTTTCGATACACTATCATGCTATTTGGGGTGAAGAATGCGCTAGTGATCTTTTCGCACATGGTTGTTGCAACATTCAAGGAATATATTCACAAGTTGTAGAAGGTTTATTTTGATGATTGGACTATATTTGGGCTGGTTATGCACCATGTAACGAGCTTACACTTGATGCTGGATACCTGCCAAAGATACCAAATCACGCTTAACCTCAAGAAGTTCACATTCCTCGTTCCTTTTGGGAAACTGTTGGGACATGTGGTTTGCAAATAGGGACTAATGGTAGATCCCACAAACATTGTGGTGATTCTGAATTTGGAAGTGTCATGAAGTGTGAAATAGTTGCATGCTACTCTGGGACATACGAGGTACTGCAAGAAGTTCATCAAAAGATATGCCTAGATCATCGTGCCGATAGAAAAGATGTTGAAAAATTATGTCACGTTCTACTGGAACGATGACTGTAACAAAATCCTATATGTATTGAAAGAAAAGATGGTCACTGCATTGATCTTGGTCTTCCTGAACTGGGAGGCAACGTTTCTCGTCCATGTTGACACGTCAAGTATAGTGTTGGGGGCAGTATTAACATAGGAGGGTTGAGAGGGTTTGGATCACCCTATAGCATTCGCAAGTTATAGATCATCTAAAGAAAAAAATAATTATTCCACCACTGAATGCGAGGGACTAGCTATGGTGTATGCGCTCTAGAAATATTTGCACTACTTGCTAGGGGGACACTTCAAAATTTATACAGATCATTTCACGCTGAAATACTTGGTCAATAAGCCTGTGTTGGGGGGGCACATACGAAGATGGATTTTATTGTTCTAAGAATATTTTTTTGAAGTTCTTGTGAAACCTGGATGATTGAACACATGACTAGATCACCTGTCGCACATTGAGACAGGAGAGGAACCTATTAGTCTGGAGGAAGGATTACCTGATGCACACCTCCTTGTTGTGCACATAGCAGATGGAAATTTTAAAGATATAATCTACTTTCTTATGACTGGAACTACGCCAAAAGAGTACTTCGTCCAGCAGAAGAAGGAACTAGTGGTGCACATGACATATTTCTCTATCATTGCATGACACCTATATAAGATGGGGAATGATGAGATACTGCGAAGGTATGTACCTGAATTTGAATGAAGAAATATCATCACAGATGCTCATGGGGGCATTGCGGGGGGACATTATGTAGGGAGAGTGACCATGCAGAATATTCTCCACGCAGGGTTGTGGTGGTTGGCCCTTCATCAGGATTCAAAAGTACATTGCAAGGCCTGTGATATATGTCGAAGAGCAGGTGAACCATTGTAGAGGGACGAGATGAATTTGAATCCACAAATGATGCTGCAGCCCTTTGAAAAGTGGGCGATCGACTTTGTAGGACCTATCAAAACTTAGGGAAAAATAGGCATGCGATATATGATCACTACAACAGAGTCCTTGACACATTGGGCAGAAGCGCAACTGGCAAAATATTGCATGACTGTGATGGTTGCGATGTTTCTGTTTGAACATGTATTGACATGATTAGGATGTCCAAATATCTTGATGATCGAATGTGATATACATTTCCTGAACGAGACAATCAACATGCTGACAGAAGAGTTTCAGGTGTTATAGCAGAAAACCACACTGTATCACCCACAATCTAACGAGATAGTAGAAGCATTTAACAAAGTACTGGAGACTGCTCGGAACAAAGTATGCAACGCGTAGACACCTTTTCGGCTGTTCTATGGAGTGGAAGCTGTAATGCCAATGGAATACATCGTGCATAGTGTGCGCATAGACGTGCTGACAGGTATGATGAACCACAAAGCCCTGGAGGAGAGGCTCGCGAAGTTGGAGGAACTTGAGGAAGAACGATTTTTGGCTAGCTTTCAACAATAGGAACAAAGGTAGCACGAAGAGGCCTGGCACGATTGAAATATTAAGTTGTGCACCTTCAAGGTGAAGAATTTGGTGTTATTGTATGATAGTAAGTTTGATAAATTCCCAAGAAAATTCAGAATACATTGGCTGGGACCGTACGTTATTAATGAGGTCACAGATAGAGGAACGGTGTAGTTGGTAAAGTTAAATAGAGAACCTTTCCCAGGAAAAGTGAATTGCAGTTGGTTGAAGCCATACATGGTTGGTCCATCTATCTGACTGGCTGACTGAAGAACAGTCTTAGCACTCTAGGTAGCTGAAAGGAGGTGTCGGACTATAACCAGGTGCAGGGCAGCAATTCATCTACAATAGTCTCCAAACAGCGCGTGCAGGAGGTAGAACATGTAGCTGCTCAATGCGCTGCTAACCTTGCAGCGGTTTGAGCAAAGTTGGGAGGTCTCCACGCAAAGATCTCCGAACCCACAGAGTGACTCAAGTGTGAGTCACAATGTTTGTGTTGGGGCCTTGTTAGCCATGGGAACCCTCAAGTGAAGTTTTGGGGCTTAAAGCCCATATTTTGACTAAATCCAATGTAAAGACTTTGCGTCTTGTGCACGTGGAGCGCGAGCTTGTAAATGAGTCATAGGGTTGTCCACCCTCATTTTTGTAATATAATGCCAGCTTTAGAGAACTACCCATGGTCCGCGGACCATGGGATTTTATAAATAGAGTGAAACTCTAAGTTATAAGAAAATAGGATCTATGGATGGAATAGAATAAGAAGAATTGAGTCTTATCTAAGTGTAGAGTTGAGTCGTTGGGTCGTAGAGTACGAGAAGGCTCTGTAGCTAAGTGTGTAGAGGCCTAGTAGTCTACAGTTGAGTGTGCAGGCCCCTATAGCTAAGTGTGCAGGGTAGGTTGAGTCTATAACTAATTGAAGCATTAATAAAGAGAATTTTTATACCACTCCTGTGTATTTATTTACTGCTTTTTTCATTGAATGTACTGGGTATAAATTGCATTTTCACTATTTAGATGGTGCGCGAACATACATGATTGTGATGATTAAGTAAATGTGAGATAAAGTAGCTGTTACGCGAAGTTAACTAATATCTGTAAGAAGATAAGTAAGATACACAGTGTAATTTGGGGAAATAGTGTAGATCATTGCCTCAGTAGCGTGAAATATTTTCAGCCCCTGGTTAGGGCTGCGTGAAGGTGATTGTAACAGATTGCCAAGGCCTCGTAGGTGAGGGTAGTGCACGAAGTGATGTACACAAATCCATTCATAGTTGGACTAAATCGATCCCTCAAACATCTCAAGGGTGCAGAAACTTGGTTCCAACATTCCCCCATACTGCTTCGAGTAAGACCTCAGTCCACGCTCCACAGGCTATTGCTGAAAGGGCCAATAGTGTAGGGATTTGTTTGGCTAATTAACTCCAAACCTGGGTCAGGCCCCCTCAAGCTAACAAAGGGTAAAGGTTCTATTTTTCTAAAAGAAAAGGTTAAAGTTGGTAATGTTATGTATGTTGATGGATTAAATCATCACTTGTTGATTGTTAGCCAAATGTGTGATGAAGGAAATGAGGTGGTATTTTGATCAAGGTAATATGTGGTTCATGAACTTGACACATGAAAGACCATAGTAAAAGGAATAAGAACCCTGAGAAATATGTATATACTGAAAGGTGGTCAGGAACACTGTTATCTAGGTAAGGTGGAGGAAAACTGGTTATGGCACAGAAGGTTGGGACATCTAAGTTGCTCTCAAATAAGAAAATCAAGTAGGCTCAAAGCTATTTGTGATCTACCCAACATCACCCTATCAAAAATTACCATATGTAAGTCATGTCAATTCGGTAAGAAAACCAGAATTCAATTCAATGCCAAACAAGGATAAAAAGCTAAGCCTCTTAAACTTATACATATTGATTTGTGTGGACCAACAAATAAAAATTCACCTCGTGGAGAACAATACTATATCTTATTCATTGATTAATTTTCTAGAATGTGCTAGATCAGTTTATTGAAACACAAAGATGAATCATTTGATAAATTTAAAGTCTTCAAAGAATTATTTGAAAATTATCTAGATCTAAAAATCAAATGTCTCAGATTTGATCGAGGAGGAGAATACATATCAGATGAATTCTTTGATTTATGCCGACAACATGGAATGAAAGACAATTTTCTATAGCTAGAACTCCTCAACAAAATGACATGGTAGAAAGAATGAATAATACTATTCAACAAATGGCTCGTGCTATGCTTGATGAGTCTAGAACTCTTAACACCTTTTGGGGTGAAGTTGCACATACCACAGTAAATATTCTCAACGAGGCTAATGTTCATGTGAATAGTGATAAAACTCTGTATGAAATTTGGTATGGTAAGCCTCTCACTGTAAAGAATTTTAGAGTTTTTGGAAGCAAATGCTTCATAAAAAATAATGTGAAAAACTTGGTAAGTTTGAAGCTAGAGTAGATGAAGGAATAATTATTGGTTACTCATCTAGAAGATTTTAGCTCATGTCAGTCTTGCCAGTCACCAGTGATAAATATGATCTTACAAGGTTTTTCTTAGGGCCTCAAAGTCAAATTTTTATCATTTCATTAGGTTCTAAAAACAAAAATTTGGTCACTGTCAAAGAGATATAGAACAGTCGGTGAAGGAGCGCGCTGTTAAGGCGCTCCATCTGCAAAGGTCACCGGTTCTAGTCTCGCCGATACCAAAAAATCCAGCATGGTTTCCGCTGGTGCGGCTCAAGCTGGGTGTGATCCCCGGGTGACTTTGACGTCTTAGATGCCCTTGAGTCGTGGCCTCTCAGCCACAGGGTAAGAGTGATTTTCAGGATTCACCCACTTATCAACAAAAAAAAAAAAAAAAATTGGTCACTGGCTAGTGTGTCTAGGTCTATTGTTTCTCCTTTCAAAATTTTCATGTTCAGTCATTGCCATCACTTAGTACGATGTTCCATCACTAAAAGTTCATCATCATTATCTCATTCATATCATCATGGTTCTCATTCAGCTTAGTGTCACCATTAGGTCATTAGGGTCAAAGTCATCAAAATTTGTCATCTCATTCATAAATCGTGGAAACTACTATGTTTTCATTCCAAGGCTACAAAACCTCTTTGCAATTATTTCTTCCATTATATTTAGGTTTTCTTGTAGCAAATACAAGTTGGTGGTCTCTCATGAAGCTCAATAATCTCTTAGTTCTCTTAATTGTGATTGCAACGCTTCATTTCCCTCTCCTAGGGTTTGAAAACAATCTTCTAGATTTCATGATTCCCATGGTGAATTGTTGTTAAAACTTGTGTCCTACTATTCATACACCTTTTTCTATCCTAATTAAACCTTCCTAAACACCCTCTATCAAAACCATCCTCAAATTCCATCATTTTCACATAAACCCTATATAAAGCACACTTTATAAACCATTAGACTATTTTTCTCTTGTTTGAAACCCTCCCCATCACCTAAATACTAAATTTCCACTTTCCTTAGCTCCCTAACGTCCCTCACTATCCCCCCAAATTTTCTCAAAATTTTTCCAATTCCCCATCCTTTTCATTTCCCTAAAATTTCCTCACAGCTATCAAAGTCCCCTATTTTCCCAAAAATAAACCCTAATTCTTCCTCCTAGTGAGCTAGGGTTTCACCTTGGAAGAAGAGACCACACACACTAAAAATAATAATTACAATAATGGAGGACATGTCTCAAGAGTTTATACCTCTAACATCAAAGAGATTAGTACCTCACAAACTCATCAAGAGGTCAAAGCGTGTTTCTGACCAAATGGAGATGAATTTGACAAAAGTGGAAGAGGTGTTTGTCAATAATATACCAAGGAACAAAAGAGTCCTTCTGTTTTTACACAAGTATCATATATTGGCAGATGTGAAACTTTCTTGGAGGCATATGTCAGAAAATAAAAAAGTTCAAGTTAATTTCTTGTATTAGTCATGATTGTGTGATACATATTCTACAAAAATGCTAATTAATTTCTAGAAAATGAGAGACGTTTTTATTCCAAACATCCTTATCAGTAACAACTTCTCTCGTGTTTTCAAATAGTTTTATATTTTTATAGATATCTCTCCATCTATTCGGCCTCTTTTCGGAAAAAAAAAACCTAAAATTTTGACCCTGCCAAAAACGCAGTTCCTTGGGTTGCACTTTCTCTACAACCATCCAAATGCAAAAAAAGATATATGCATGGGTAGATAATCACCCCTACTTATCACTTATCCACCTTTTAATTCCTTTTTGTGGACATATTGGGATAAAAAACTCAAAAATATGTCAAACAATCACTTTCTTTGACTGTTTTGAAGCAGGTGCTTCATTTTTGGAGTGATCTTGGGAAAATAGGTTTTATTCCTAGATTGAGTGTCCAAATAACTTGCTTGAATAGTTACATGACATCTATACACCCATATATTTCCAACGAGCTATCAAGCCCTCAATTTGGCACATGGGAAGGCCTCCAAAATCCTCCTGCAAGATGGCGTTGTGCTTTTGCTTGAGTGCATTGTGTTTTTGGTTGAATGTGCTGCGCTTTTGGCTATAACAGTCTTTCTCAACATGTCTTCACTAGATCTTTGTTTGATGATGTAATTTCAATATTTTTAAGTCTTAATAATGTAATTTTGAAATAAATTAGCATGATAGGTTGTTTTTATTGTTAATTAGGCCTCATAAATGAAGCAAAACTCAAATCAAAGTATAAGAGAAGAGTTAGTTTTTGACCTTCTCACTCTCACTTGTTGGTTGAAGGATTCTTGGAAACTATTCCACCACTTAGGGATTCAACCCCTAAAGGTGGGAAAACTATTTTTGTTAGTCTATATGTATCATTTATCATTTAGAGAGAAGGGTTGGACTTCATAGGAGAGGATTTGTATCTTATGCTTCCACTCAATTAATCAAAGGGAAGTAGCAGCTTTTTTTCAAGAATTCATGTGCAGTGAATTTGTGATGTTGGTTTCCTTCTATGTCAGTTTATTATGAATGAATCCATCTTTCTTAACATGTTTTCTTTCCTTAGCTATTTTCCTTACAGTTACATAGGAAAAATTCTTTATGTTAAAGATCTATTTATGTGGAAAATCATTTATGTGTATTTCTTCTTCTAGATTAGTGAATTCATGGTACAAATGCTCATTATGATATTATGAGATTTTCAAACCCTATACTACATTGACCAAACGCTCAGACTCATCACAAGTCACTGTTATCTTTCTCCTCTTTATGTTTGCTACTACAACCTTTTGAGACTTTGACCTAATTGCTTTCTCTCATCCCTAGTCTAGCAACCTAAAAACCCTAAATTTAAAAGAATTCATCTAAAAATGTTATATCTAACCTAAAGTCCATTTATCTTTCAGTTATTGGCTATGAAATCCTTATAGATATCCCTATTTACTTTAGCAAGGCTATTTATTGAACTGCAAGTGGTTTGAAGTTACCTCTTTCGATCTCCTCCTCAACCAGTGATATTGTAAAGGATAACAGTTTCTATAAAATCATGTATACAGTTTCAAAAAGAAAATTATTATTGTGAAATTTTAAATACTGATTCACCCCCCCTCTCATTATTTTTCCCAATAATTGGTATCATAGGAGGTCCTTTAGAAGAATCTTGATCGCTTGAAGGAAGATCTCTCAAGATGATCAATCATGATGGAATGGCATCTATCACACCACCACTTTTCAACGGAAATAACTTAGCATATTGGAAGATAAGAAACAGAGCCTATCTTCAGTCACTTGGAGCTTATGTTTGGGAAATCGTGGAAGGAGGATACTAATATCCAACAATAGTCCCCACAGATGCAACAGAAAAGAAATCATATGAAACTAATGCCAATGTTGTCAATGCATTATTGGGAAGTCTGTCAGATTCATAATTCGTCAAAGTCGTGCAATTCAACACACCCAAATAAATACGGGACAAAACAATTCAAAGGGATGAAGGAGACTCCCAGGTAAAACTCCAAACTCTTAGAATTCAATATGAAACTATCAATATGCATAGTGATGAAAGTATTGCTAGTTACTTTTTACAAGTAGATGAGATTGTAAATCGTATGAGAATCATGGTGAAGAAATAAAGGAGGCTACCATAGTAAAGAAAAATTTGATATCTCTATCTTCTAAATTTGAGTCAAAAGTATCTGCCATTAAAGAGAAGTGGGATCTACACTCTGTTACTGTTGTTCAACTTCATGGAATTTTAACTACCTTTGAAATGAGGAAAGGAGGTCCATCGGAAATTAGAGAAGTCACTTTCAAAGCCTCTGCAAAGGGAAAATAAAAGGAAGATCTCAAGGAATCATGATATATATCAGAAGAAGATGAGGTAAGCTTTGTGAAGAAACTTGAACTGGGTTCTGTAATATTCAGAGATAAGCTTCTCTTCAAATGTTTTTATTGTGGTAGAGTTGGTCATTATGCTACTAAATGTCCTCATAAAGATAACCATGATAAATGAAAGACTTCTTCAAAAGGTAATAGGAAACAATTTGTTAATAGAAGAAGTTATTATACTCATGAAGATAGCAATGACCTGTCTAATAGTGATGAAGGTGAATCTAATCAATATATTAAATTGGTCATGGCTTATGAAAATGATAATTTTATGGATGCCTTAGAATAAGAAGATTTTCTTGAAGAAATCACTCAACTCAAAATCTGCTTGGAAGAAAATAATATAGTCATAGACACTTTGACACATCAACTCATGGAAAGGGAAAATAAGAATGAAAAATTAGAGTGAGAAGTAGTAAGTCTAAGAAAATAAATTGAGAAGAAAAAATCTCTAAACCTTAGATTTGCTAAAGGATCAGAAAACTTAGATGAAATCATCAAAGTTTAGTATTCTCCTCTTATAAAGACTAGTCTTGGGTGCACTAGAGAAAAATCCCAACCAAAAACGTCTTCAGCCATCACCAGAAGCCATCTTAATGCAACAAAAACCTATCAACAAGGCATCAATCCTCAACAAAGGTCTCCCTAGGTAAATCATGCTCATTTTACTCTAAGGGTGAACATCAATAGAAGCAATAACCAAAAGGTGAACAATACCAAAATATTTTATGGTCACAAAAACTTCTTCTTTAATGGACAATACTTTTCATGCCATAACTTTGGTAATAAGGTTGTTCAATGTGTTTCTTACAAAACTATCATGAATAGAGAAGCAAGAAAGCAAAGTAGAGTGACACAAATCAAGAAGAGATCATATAATAACTTTTCAACTCTTGATGATGAAATTTAATGTTTACTTTGCAATAACTTTGGTCATGAAGAATCTGAATGCAGGAATGCAAGAGAAAATTTTGGCCAACATATCAAAGGACAAAACATCATCAAACTCCAAGATATGGAAAAGGAAGGAATTACAGTCAGAAAGATGTGGCATAGATTTGTTTGCAAAGGGAAAAGAAAATCAGTGGTACATTGATATAGGATGCTCAAAACACATGACAGGTGATAAAGATAAACTCATTTCATACAATTATTTAGAAAGGGAAAATAATGTCTGTTTTGGAAATGACTCACCAACTATCACTAAGGGTAAATGTTATGTTTATCTACAAGAAAAGGTTAAAGATGGAAATGTTATGTATGTTGATGGATTAAAGCATAACTTATTGAGTGTTAGTCAAATGTGTGATCAAGGAAATGAAGTAGTGTTTCAATCAAAAGAATTTGTGGGTCATTAGCTTGACACAAGAAAGACCATAATCAAAGGTACAAGAAATCCAAGAAATCTATATATGCTAGAAGGAGGTGAAGAACAATGTTATCTAAGAAAAATAGAAGAGAACTAGTTATGGCATAGAATATTGTGGAATCTATGTTTTTCTCAAACAAGAAAATCATGAAGGCTCAAGATTGTTTGTAATCCTAGATTTCATCATCCCAGAAAGTACCATAAGAAAACTGTGTGAATTCGGTAAGCAAACCAAAGTTCAATTCAATGTCGAATAAGGATAAAAAAATAAGCCTCTTGAACTCATTCATACTGATTTGTGTGGACCAACAAGGAAAAAGTCACCTCATGGAGAAGAATACTACATTTTATTCATTGATGAGTTTTCTAGAATGTGTTGGATTGGTTTACTAAAACATAAAGATGAAGCATTTGAAAAGTTTAAGGACTTCAAATCTTTACTTGAAAATGAATTAAATCTGAAATTCAAATGTCTCAGATTTGATCGGGTAGGAGAATTCATATCTGATGAATTTTTTGAATGTTGTGAACAACATGGAATAAAGAGATAGTTCTCTGTTGCCATAACTCAAAAAAATGGTGTGGCAGAAAGAATGAATTGAATAGATCAACAAATGGCTCTTGCTATGCTTGATGAGTCTAGAACTTCTGACACATTTTGGGGTGAAGTTGCACATACTGCTCTAAAGATTCTCAACAAAGCTCATGTACGTTTAAATAGTGATAAAACTCCATATGAACGTTAGTATGGTAAGCTTCCCACTATAAAACACTTCAAAGTTTTCGGAAGTAAATGTTTCATCAAAAAGACTAAGAAAAAACTTGGTAAGTTTGAACCTAGAGCAGATGAAGCAATATTTCTTGGTTATTCATCTAGAATTAAAGGATACAAATGTTATAATAAGGGACTTCAAGAAATTGTTGAATGCATTGATGATGTAATCGATGAAGCACGTAGAAATCCAAAACATGTGACATGAACAAAATAAGATGATAATAATGAAGACGATGGATTCTTTCCCGTGTCAAATCAAAATGATATAGAGGAAGAATCCAATGAAGCATGAGAAGAAGACACATCTGACAGGGAAACAGCTTAATCCAGGTATGTTCAAAAGAATCATCCATAATCTCAAATTCTAGGAGAAAAATGGTCTGGAGTACAAACAAGAAGAACTCTTGTAGGATTTCCTAGTTATGCAGCCCTATTATCGTCCATAGAATCACAAAATGTAAATCAAGCTAGCAAATAATAATGTTGGGTTAAGGCCATGAATGAAGAGCTTGACCAAATTGAAAAGAATGATACTTGGGAATTAGTTTCTAGACCTCATGAAAAAAAATTATAGGGACAAAACATATATTCGAGAATAAGTTTAATGAAAATGGAGAGGTAATTAGGAAGAAAGCAAGGCTTGTTCGTAAAGGGTATTCAAAACAGGAAGGTATAGACTTTGAAGGAACGTTTTCACCTATAGCTAGACTTGAAGCCATATGAATGTTTCTTGCTCTTTCAAGTTTTAAAAAATTCAAAGTTTATCAAATGGATGTAAAATCTGCATTTCTTAATGGAGATATAGAAGAAGAAGTATACGTTAAACAACTAGAAGGATTCATTCTGGGAAATGATGCAAAGCTTGTACGGAAGCTCAAAAAGGATTTATATGGACTGAAACAAGCTTCGACATCATGGTATTATTGTATTGACAAATATCTTCAACAACAAGGCTTCACAAAAGGATCTATAGACAACAATTTATATACAAAAATTGAGAATGACAAACTGCTAATTACTGTTGTTAATGTTGATGACATCATTTTTGGCAGTAATGAAAAATATATGAGTCAAAATTTTGCTTTTGTTATGCATCAAGAATTTGAAATGTCTTTACTTGGAGAATTAACATATTTTCTTGGTCTACAAGTGCAACATACAAAAGATGGCATCTTTCTCTCACAAACTAAATATCTCAATCAGATTCTGAAGAAGTATGGAATGGAAGATCCCAAACCAATATGTACTCCAATGGTAATAGGATGAAATCTTAGTTCTAATGATGATTATCCTACAGTGAGTCAACTAGAGTACAAATCTATGATTGGAAGTCTACTTTACCCAACAGGTACCACAACAGATATCATGCATGCGGTAGGAATTGTTGGAAGATTCGAAGACAATCCGAAGGAATCACATATTCAAGGTGTAAAGAGAATATTCAAATATCTTCAAGGAACTCAATACATTTGTCTATGGTATCCTAAATATACAGATCCCACCCTTCATGCATATACAGATGTAGATTGGGCTGGGAATGTTGACGACCGAAAAACACTAGTGGAGGTGCATTTTATATGGGATCGCGATTAGTATCTTGCTTTAGCAAGAAACAATGTTTGATTACATTATCTACAGCAAAAGCAGAATATGTGGTTGTTGCATCTTGCTACACACAACCTCTTTGGATGATGCAAACATTAGAAGATATTTAAATTAAATGTTCTCCACCCATATCCATCTGATGTGATAATACAAGTGTGATTAGTATTTCAAAAAAGCTTGTTATGCACTCCAGGACCAAGCACATACCCATTAAGTACCACTTTCTATGTGAACAAGTGGTTGAACAAAAGGTTAAATTAGAGTATATTCTCTCCAAAGATTAGGTTGCTAATATATTTACCAAACCTTTTCCCAGGGAAGTATTTTAATATCTCAGACAACAACTGGGAGTTGTTTTTGCCTCATCTTGTTGTTAAAACCAGTTTGTTCAGTCTACATGTACAAAATCATAGGATTTTTTTCTATACATGGTTTTCAAGAAGCAGAGTCGCGTATATATGTGAGTTTCTATGTTGGCACAAGCATATGTGTTTTTCTGACAAAAAAATAGTGGGCCAAAGTCAAAATCTGTTTATGACATGCATGCTTAGTCTGGTGTTGATGGATACATTTTGTTGAGATGCTTTTCTCATTGATGTTTATGTGATTGATGAACATGACTTGATGAGTGAATTGTTGACAATGCACAAGTAGAACAGGTTCAGGGGGAGCATTAGCCTTCAAAATATTATGCATTGTTTGCATCATGTTTGTATAATTCAGCTATGGTCTCAGTTATTAATGTCATTTGATGAAAAGGTCATGTAAATATCTATGGTGTAATAATATGTCTCTTTCTGTCATAGTCTATTATGGATGAGTCCTTTTGGACACATGATGTAATTTGTACCCCCACTATGCATGGGAAGGATGATGTAATAATTGCAATTTTTAGTCATGTATGAACATTTCATGTATCTGCACTTGGTTGGGTGATTGATGGATGTATGAGTCATTGGTGATAAGAAGCTCATACTCACATAACTAAGTTATAGAAGCATGTTATGCTTTTGAAAATTATTTCTGCAGACTCTGCCTGTGCTCAAGGGGGAGCATGGGCAGTATAGTGCATCTTAGCATGTGCTAAGGGAGAGAATATATTGGTCCACCCTTTGCACTTGATGTCAAAGGGGGAGAGTATCTCGGTGTTTTTTGATATATATAATAGGTTCTACAGCTTCAAGTGATCAACACCAATATGGCTACCATCACATCCAAAAGGGGAGATTGTTGGCATTATGGTATATGTGTTGTCCTTGATGTAGGTTTTAACCCTGTACAGAAATTACCTGCATACGAATTCTAGAACACAGAAAATAAACAATGCGAGAGCATAACACATAAAACACATATACATAGAGATTTTCCCCTAGATCCCAAAAACCAACACTACTAGCTTGATTTTTCATTATGTTCCTTTCAATGTTAAAATACATATTTATACATGCCGAGGCATCCAATACCATGGATCAAAAACCATCGCATCCAAAACTATGTGCGAAAATCATGCAAAAAACCATATGTAGGTCTGCCCAACGTAATATAGGGTCCAAAAAAAGTTTTTCCTGGGGAGCTACCCCAAATCCCGTAGAGGGGGGCTACCTGCCCCCTTCAAACCCCCCGAAAATGGGGGGATACTGCCCCCCTATGACCCCCCACTGCGCAATCGATGCAATTGAAGGGGGGGG
Organism: Pinus taeda; assembly: GCA_000404065.3. Classification (NCBI taxonomy): domain Eukaryota; kingdom Viridiplantae; phylum Streptophyta; class Pinopsida; order Pinales; family Pinaceae; genus Pinus; species Pinus taeda. Next base: position 154,144 of record APFE030714748.1, read on the forward strand.
GGGGGGGGGGGGCTCCGCACCCCCTCTAACCCCCCGGTTCACTACGTGGTATAGTCATGGAAAGAATAACACAACCCAACATTCTCCCACTTGTTGTTTTCTTTCCATGGGGGGACACAAGAGAGCTTATTCATTTATCCAGCCCTGCAACACCCATTATTTCTCTACACCAAAATAACTTTTGAGAGCTCACTTATTTTTTCAATGCATTTACAATATTCTTCAAGGTGTCTACCTTTACCAGCAACACCTTTTTGTCTTCTATCATATCCCTCACAAAGTGATATTGAACATTAATATGCTTTGTCTTTGAATGGTAAGCAAGGCTCTTTGTCAAGAAAATTACACTTTGGCTGTCATAGTCTACCCTTATAGCTCCCTGTACTAACCCCATACTTGAACACAAACCCTACAACCAAACCACTTCCTTGCTTACATGAGTGGCTACCATGTATTCTACCTCTGTAGTTGATAGTGCCACTACATATTCTTTCTTACTCATCCAATTGACTACACCTCCAAATAGGTTAAACACATACCCACTTGTAGATCTTCTCTGATCCAGATCTCCAGCCCAGTCTGCATCAACAAAGCCATGGATATCCAAAACTCTGTCTAATCCTGGTCTTCCTTGATAGCACAAACCATTATCACTAGTTCCACGCAAACACCTAAAAACCTACTTCATTGTTGTCCAATGCTCCTTCCCTGGTTTTGATGTAAACCTACTCATTACTCCCACTGCATGTGCAATTTCTGGTCTAGTACAGACCATCGCATACATTAGGCTACCGACTGCACTTTCATATGGAACATGCGAAATATCCTCTTCCTCTTCTTTTGTCTTGGAACACTGATCAGAAGATAACCTTACACCTACAAGAATAGGAACCTTCACCAGTTTATTATCCTGCATATTAAACCTTTGCAATATTTTCTCGACATAATTCCTCTGGTTTAAACAGAGCTTCCTCTTTGCCCATTCTCTTTTAATTTCCATGCCCAAAATATAGTTTGCAGCACTAAGATATTTCATGTCAAATTTGGAGGACAATTGGGTCTTCAAATCCAAGATAATTTCTTTGTCATTTCCAACCAGCATCATAACATCCTTATACAAGACCAGATAAATAACACAGTCACCAATTAATTTAAAATGCACATAGTGATCTGCTTTTCCTCTGGTGAAGCCAAGTCCCCGTATAAATGTATCAAATTTATGATACCACATCCTTGGTGACTATTTTAACCCATACAGAGACTTCTTTAACTTGCATACCAATTCTTTCTTGCCCTTCACCGCAAAGCCTTCAGGTTTCTTCATGTACATCTCCTCTTCCAAATCCCCATGAAGAAATGTTATCTTCACATCGATCTATTCTACCTCAAAAGCAACAACAACAGATAAAAGTAATCTAATAGAAGCTATATTGGAAATAGGAGAAAAAAATATCACAAAAATCAATTCTCGACACTTGGGAATAACCTTTTGCTACCAACCAAGCTTTGTATTTCTCCACCTTTCCTTCTAGAACACCCATTTGCTGCCAATGGGTTTCCTTCGAGCCTGCAACCAGATCCCAAGCCTCATTTTTGTGCAAAGATGTCATTTCATCAACAATGGCCTCTTTCCAGAGTTTTCCATCCTCTTAATATACTTCTTCCTTCACAGTTAAGGGATCATCATCAGTAATAGATAAAACAAAATTTGAACAGAAATCAGATGGAGTATACCTTTCTCGTTGCCTTCTTTCTTGAACTGATCTTCTCACTCTTAGAGTCTCTGGCTCTTCATCTTCTGGTTCCTCCTCTACTGTGATTCTTCCTCCTTTAGATCAAACTCTATCTTCCCATGTTCCTTTGGTTGGACTTCATGTTTAATAACATCTTTCACCTCTCTGAACACCACAACTCGGCTGTACATAGCCTTCCTTGTTACTGGGTTCTAAAGCTTATAACCCTTTAAACCATCCTTATACCCAATAAAGATGCACTTTTAATATTTATTATCCAACTTGGTTCATTTCTCCTTTTGAACATTTAAAAATGAATCACATCCAAACACCCTCATATGTGAGAGAGAGGGTTTATTACTAGTCCATACCTCTTGCAGAGTCTTATCCTCCAACATTGATGAAGGTGATATATTGACTAGGTAACATGTTGTCTCCACCGCCTCTGCCCATAATTCCTGTCTTAACCTAACACCACTAAGCATGCTTCTTGCCCTTTCCATCAATGTCTTGTTTAGTCATTCTACAACTCCATTTTCCTCTGGTGTGTATGGAGTAGTTTCCTCCATGCTATACCACACTTCTTACATAATTCTTCAAGTTCCTTGTTGCAAAACTCTCCACCATTATCTATCCTCAACACCTTTATCTTCTTCTCTGTCTAGTTTTCCACCAGAGCCTTAAATTCTTTAAAGTTGTCAAATACTTCAAATTTATTCTTAAGGAAATAAATCTATGTATCCCTTGAGAAGTCATATATAAGTAATACACAATACACAGACTTACTCAGTGATGGAACGTTCACAGGTCCAAACACATCACTGTGCACAAGTTATAATATAAGTTTTGCCCATTTACCACCAGAGGGGAAACTCACCCGATTTTGCTACCCATATACAAAATTTTCACAGAAATAAAAGTCCAGAGAGATATTACTCATACCTTCTACCATAACTTTACCATGAAGTATTTGAAGGCCCTTCTCTCCAATATGTCCAAGCCTTTGATGCCACAACATGGTCTGCTCTCCAGAGACCACTATATTTTCTGCTCCACTTTCAGGAACCACAAAAATGTTACACCCATCAACAAAAATGCTACCTTGCAGCTTGTACAGAGTTCCAATTTGAACTCCTTGAATGAATACCAGTGCCCCCCAATCCATCTTGTAGGTATCCTTTTCGAACACTGTTTTTACACCTGCATCATCCAACTTACTTACAGAAATCATATTTTTGGCTAATGTAGGAATATGCAGAACACCGGAAGTGTTCTAACCCTTCCACCTTGCAACTTCAACTTTAACTTTCTGTGACCAATGATTGTAGCCTTCCTATCATCCCCCAAGAAGACATCACAACCATCATATTTCTCATACTCACAGAACCACTCTCTATGGGGAGTGAAGTGAAGGGATGCACCTAAGTCAATCAACCATGCCTCATGATCTACATGTGTACTTGAAGAAGCCAAGTACACATCCCCACCTTCATCTGAGGTGCTTTTCACCTCTACAGAAGGAGCATCATCAGATCCCTTTCCTTTATCAAGATATTTAGATTTATAGTCCCTTTTGTAGTGCTCTTCCTTTCCGCATTTCCAGCACACCATCTTTACAAGTTTTCCTGGAGATTTAGATCTCCCTCTAGATTTAGACCTCCCACTTGATGACTTATTTTTGTTTTTGTTCTAGGACTGTCCTCATACAGACAAGGCATCACCATTGTGGCTTTCCATATTTTTCTGTCTCATTTCCTCCGTCAGCAAGGATGAGACTATTTCATCAAACTTCAAGGCAGTTGCATTGCTACCTATTGCGATAACCAGACCATCCCACGAATCTGGTAGATAACACAACAAACTGATGCACTTATCTTCATCTGAAATTTTAATATCAATAGATAATAATTGACTTACCACTGTATTAAATGTGTTCATATGCTCTGTCACCGAGTCTCCATCTTCCATCCTCAGGTTATACAGCTTTTTCAGCTGGAACAATTTATTCACCAAGGACTTAGATTGGTACAAAGTCCCTAACTTCTCCGACAAATCCTTTGTTGTAGCTTCCCTTGATACATTAAGCAATACTGAATCTGAGACACACAATCGTATTGTGTTATTTTTCTTCCGATCCAACTTCTTCCATTTTTCATCGGATGCTCCCATTGATTTAGTACCTAGATCTACCATGATCCACTAATCTTTATCCACCAACAGATCCTCCATCTTGACTTTCCATAACTCAAAACTCTGACCATTAAATTTCTCGATCTCTATCTTTCCATTGCTCGCCATCCTCTTTCACCACTAGAATTGATCCCGCAGATCTCCCACTAAACAAGGTCTACCATAGGCCCGAGCGAAACCCCTCTGTAGCAAAGGTGTCCCCTTGAAGCCAAAACAACTTTGATACCAAATGTAGGCTTTAACCCTATAGAGAAATTACCTGCATACGGATTTTAAAACATAGAAAAAAAAATGCAAGAGCATAACACATAAAACAAGTATACACAGAGATTTTCCCCTGGATCCCAAAATCGGGACTACCGGCTTGATTTTTCATTATGTTCCTTTCAATGTTACAATAGATATTTATACATGCCGAAGTATCCAATACCATGGACCAAAAGCCATCGCGTCCAAAACCATGGACCAAAAACCATTGCATCCAAAGCCATGTACGAAAATCATGCACAAAACCATAGGTAGGTCTGCTCAACCTAATATAGGGTCCAAAAAAATATTTTCCTGGGGTGCTGCCCACCCACCTCAAACCCCCCGGGCAGGGGGGGCTGCCTCCCCCCTATGACCCCCTAGGCTTCACCCCCCTTCTAACCCCCCGGTTCACTACATGGGCTAGTCGTGGAAAGAATAACACAACACTTTATGAAAACTAACATATAATATAACCAGATGTATCTACAGGTCAGTTCAAAAATGATAAAGTGATGTATGGTGCCATCTCACATTGTAACAAGTCAATTCTGAGGTAACAAAGTAATGGCACAGAAGAATAGGATGATGGGACAAAGGATTACAAATCAGAATAAAGAAATTGAGGAAAGAGAATGTTTTAATTTGTATACTTTATTTAACCTAGTCCAAGTCACATATACACATGGGTACCCAGAATAAAAGGCGTGTGTATATATGCACATAGTTTCACAGAAGGAAAAGCGCGTATGGGATGGAAAATTAAGGCTAAATAATACCAAGGGTCCATACCATGTTATTAGCGCACAATATTGAGTGGAATAAAGGTTACTTGACCCCATCTAAGAATACCATAGGTTCTAAGTTTTGTTTTTGGTCATGGTATTCACAAAGGCTCCAAGTATATAATGAGGAGAAGATCAGAGGGCTATAGGGAAAGAAAAATGATTTTTCATGAATACTTCTATCTGAAGTATATTTTGTGTTGTAAGGGCTATGGTTATGATATAGATCTGAAAGATCTTGTGCAGTCGTGGATATAATGTTGGATGATGATCATGAGACCTGAAATGACTTATCATTGTATGATCTAATAATGGATAGGATAGATATGAATGCTAATGCATGTTTTATCCTTTAAATTCTATGATCTGGATATATCTGAAGTCTTGAAAAGATGCAATGTTATAAGTCATTATTTGCGTGTCTATAGACAAGTTTGACTTGGTGAAGTTTCATATACACGTGGATTAGACACTTCCATGTAGCATATGTAGAGGAAGGGCTTGTTGTTCAGAAATGGATGATCTATCTCATCAGTGATGTTGTTTTACTGTTGCTTGCCAATGATGTCTTCATTAGATCTGAAGTTAAACTAATTGTATAAGGAGATTAAGTCTGGATGACTAATTGATTAACTAAGAAGGGTGATATTTGTATGCTATCTATTTAGCACCATGTAATATGATAGTTGATCTTCAAAATGTCTTTGGTTAGTAGAGTTTTTGGTTTAGAATTTTTATGATTCATTATCTTTAGAGGTATATGCAGGTTGAGTTACAGAAAGTAGTGTAGACACATAGGTTTTCCGCATTGAAGTATCATATACATTCTGACATATGATTTTTGAGGTTGCAGTTGGTTCTGGTTGTTGATGCAGTGTTCTGGGTTCATCTCTATGTCCCAGTGATAGTGATTTGTCTGCTCAGATTGATTGATTGTGTTTTGCTTTAGAGTTGATGAGTTTCACTGATTCACTGATGCAATTATGTTTGATGGTTCTATTGAAGTGGTGATTGATTTTGGAGCTTCAATGTTACTCATGGGTCCAGTCTGAAAAATTTATGAAATGTGTCCCCTAGAGAATGAATGAAAGTGGTAGGCTTCTTTAGGTCGATGCCTATGTATTGATAATGATATCACCTAGTACAAGAGATAGGGGGTTGCATGTGCCTTCCAGTAGAAGCTATAAAACTAGTGAAGGTTGTAGCCTTCAGTAGGTGGATGTTTGCATACTGGAAAGAGTCTACACTAGTACAAAACTTGTAAACACTTTTAACAATAAGAAGATTGAAGACTAATATGACAACAGGGATGATTTTTTCCCACATTGGGTTTCCACTTAGAAAACCTTGGTGTTCCTATGTGTTTCTTATGTCTATTGATTTATTATGTTATTATTGCATCTGTTTACTACTTATTAAATGCATCACACTCTGATTTAATTTCAACAGATAATGAATTAGCTGTTTTATAATTTTATTATCTATAAGTTGGTTTAATTCATTATAATCATGAACATACATTGTTTATGCTGTTTGGTTTCTCTAAAATTGCGTATACAGTTTGAAAAAGAAAATTATTATTGTGAAAGTTTAAATACTGATTCACCCCCCCTCAGTATTTTTCCAAACAAAAACAACATTCACCCAAACAATTTTTCCCAATTGGAACTAAAGAGGAATTTTGAAATCTTCATAGCCTTGAATTACCCATATATTGGAGGCTTGGCCACTGAGAATGAGATAGGAATTCCTGTATTTTTATGTTTCTCATATATAACCTAAGAGAGAGAGAGTATTTGGAGCTAGGAGCTGAAGGAGGTGTTTCTAGATCTATATATGATGGTTGTAATATTCCTTCATTTATTTAATAAAGATAGATCGATTGTTCTTGCTTCCACATAATTGTTCATAATATTTTATATTATGTCTAAATAATTATTATTTAGATGTTTTGGTTTAATGGTTTACTCAGTAATTTCTAGTTCAACATTTACTACAGTTTTGGTTGATGAGACTATTATGTTGTCAATAGTTTGATCTGTTCTGTTTTATGTACATGAAGAAGTTTTGGAGCTATCTGGGAGTGCTTCCCAAATATAATGAACACTCCAACGAACCTGCATGCGAATCCTCACAGACTTATTTTCCACTTCTCTTGTCAATATTATCATTTCTTCTTACATTTTTAAAAGTTTTAGCTTTAGAACAACCTTTCCCTTACCCCACCTGCCCTAGGTTTCCGTGGGAACCTAAGAGGTTTTTCTCTTCATTCAACTGAGCATAAAATACTATCCAAGAATATTAGTAGAAATATTTATAATGGAATATTCCAGAGGACCATGGGCCCAGACCAAGGAAGGATGAGATTCAGTGCAGACTGACTAGCTAGACAAAATAGTTCTGCTGGTGTCAATGACATTTGTTCTGCATAGGATTGGAAGGTGGAAGGGGTCAAGATGATCCCTAGATCTATAGATCCATCACTAAGAGTAGAGACAATAGAAATGGCCACAGGAACCTGAGATGAGGGGATAGGGAAACGCCCAAACAACGAGGAGTCTTTCAAAAGGTTGATATTGACTCTAACGAAAATATCAAGAGTACCACCTACTAAAGGAATGTTGCTAGAAGTCGATAGTTAAAAGTTAGTGATGCCAAAAGAGAGCTAGTCCATTGCCATAAATTTTCCTTGGTAAGGAAAACAAATAACCTAGAAGACCAATGATAAAATGGATTTCATGGCATAGGTCCAATTACGCCCCAACAAAAGGTTGTAATCAAGTGGGAAATTAACAACTTCAATATCAACAAGGAAAATTTTCCCTCCAAGAGTGATTAGAAATGAAACAAGATATCCCTTAGGGATGAATGTATGGCCATCAAAATATTTAAGGGATTTTGATGGTGGAGAGAGTTTTGGCGAACCTAACGAAATCCAACAAGATGAAGTGATTGCACAGGTAGATTCACCTTCATCGATGACAATACAATAAATGGATTTTCCTCTCACATGGACTTGTACTTGAAAGGAAATTTCATGTGAGACGTGAGTTGTACTCTTCTCCATGTCGAAGAGAACCCAATTGGAATACATGGGGTCCACCTTGTATATATATGATACTAAATCCTTACGTTGCATTAGAAAGCTTGGTAATAGTTCAAGGGAGGACATAGCACAAGGTGCTTGCACAAGATCTTTTACAATATTGTAGTTTTGGCTATGGTGGGTAGGAGGGTTTTGCATAGTTAATTGAACTTCCCCCTTGGGGGGTTAATAACAAGGTTAGAAATAGGTCTCGATATGAAGATCATTAGATAGAGTCATAGTGGAGTTCAACAGGGTATCCAAAGCATTTGGGATAGGAGTTCCATAGATCTTGGCTGTAGTTTGTAAATAAACTTCCTTAAGCATAGATGGTAGAAGATCTTTCTCCAAAAGGAGGGAGATGAGAGCCATTGCTTCCCCCTTACGGGGGTGGTGGTGGATCCGCAACTAGATGTTGTTGTTGCTACTTTTGTTGAGTAAGGAAAGGGTTGTTGAGGATAAAAGGGGTTCGAAAAATTTCCTTTTATGTAAGGAAATTAGTGCACTCTTGTAGATGAGGACATATATAGGTCAAATGGTCCTCAAAATAGATTTTTCATTAAAAATTCATAGTTTTCTCTTTACCTTTGTCATATTTAGGAGTAGTAAGTGCTTGAGCTTGAGTTTTATAAATAGACTTTTGCTCCTAAGAAGGATAAGTCTTGTCCTTCTTTTTGTTTTTATTTTTGTTGGATTGTTGTCTAGACTACATAGAATTAATAATAGTGGATAGAGGAGTAGTAGTGTGATAAGATGTAGTTGATGTGGGCATAGAAATAATAGGAAGTTGGGTATTTCTCAACTTGGTGACAACAGTGCTAGAGGTAGAACCCATGAGTCCATCTGCATCAAGACTAGGTTATTATGTATCAAGAGTACTTGAAATCAGAGGAGCATTAGGGATCAAGTCAAAAATCATGCCAAACTAAGAATAAATGAGATCTAGGTGTTGGGCACACTAAATGGACTGGTCTTGAGTAATGGTTCCAGACATGGCAATGTCCTACACAATAGGAGGTAAAAGAGACTCAATTATATGATAGTTAAAAAAAAACTCATCTAATATTAGATTTATTGATATAGAATATTTTATCTTTTCATGAACCTCACAATGTTGCTATTATGACATGAGTTTTTATAATTGGAACAAAGGAAGGGGACGAAATCATAGAGATAGAATGTTGGCGATAAGAAGGGATGGAAGGCTTATTGTTTCGATAAATTTTTATGGAGATTAAGAATAATTGAGAGAATTTATTGAAACTCTAATTGTGAATTTAATCGGCTAACCTATTGTTGAACCTCCACAGTTGTCCATTCATAGAAATCCTAGTATTAGTATCCTAGTGCCACCACATATCTCAACCCTGCTTGCATTCCCTGCCAATGATGGATGGAAAAACATCATTCAACAACAACCATTACATTCATTTCAAGCATTTCCAATGCTTGCAGTCCCTGCAAATGATGGATGGAAAAACGTCATTCAAGAACAACCATTACATTCATTTCAAGGATTTCCAATAGATTCACTGCCTCAATCTCCTCCACCTCCTAAAGGACATGTATCTCACTAGCTTTAGTCTACTACTTCACTTGTTGTCTCCACTCAAAAAATAGCAACTCAATCTTTTAGGCCTACTACTCAAGCTTCACAAGTTGTTTCTCAGCCTTCTAAAGGATACCATTAAACCTCCTTAACCTATTTATATCCTTGAGAAGAAGAAATCTCAAGTTATGATATCAAAGTGCTCTCACGGTTCTTCTCACTCTCTCACATCCCATCCTCACCAATAGGAGCAACAAGTTGAAAGTGCACCATATCACATGACAAAATGATAGTTTATGGATATTTTTAAATTAGGTTTTATTTATGGATGGATCATGCACTCTATTTTTCTAGTATTTCAATTTATTTTCTTAGCACCTATTCGCATAGACCTATGACAAGATTTTTTATTCATATATGGATAGTTTATAACACTTATTTCATGGACGCCTTTTTTGGGATCTTATGATACACCTATTATATATTTTTGATCATGCATACATGTATATTTTCTGATTAACATGATTATTAATGATGGAGACACAAGAGGTATTATGGGAGGCACAAGGTGCTTATCTTTTCTTGTTTGATGATGAAAAGTTATAAGGATAATGATGTCTTGTTTTCATATTGGAATGACGAATATCTATAACAACATTATTTGTTTTATCTTACTTTCGTTTGGAGGCATATAGTGCATGTGTGGTAAATGATTATTTAATTATTTATGAGAAAAAAGTTTATACATGAATTTTTACCTAATACTAGAATTTTACGTTCATACAACAAATAAAATACCAAGAATTTAGGTTAACTAAAAATATATATATTTCCAAAGGCTGATGGAGTTTCTCATTTGATTGTATCTTCCTTTAGAAAATGATTTGTTTTCATATTTTGGTTCAACTTCTTGTTGCTCACAGAATATTGAAATCAAAAGGAAGGAATGATAACTTAAAACTTAATGCAGTTTCTCATTTGATTGTATCTTCCTTTAGAAAATGATTTGTTTTCATATTTTGGTTCAACTTCTTGTTGCTCACAGAATATTGAAATCAAAAGAAAGGAATGATAACTTAAAACTTAATTCATACCTCTATTTGTAGTATTCTCTCCCCTCCCTTCATATGCCCTCTCCTCTTTTGTGCCTCCTCGAAGAATTTTACAAGTTGTAGCACCTTGGGAGTTCATTATGTTTTATTTTGTATTCAAATATTGATTAGAATATGAGGACGAGGTTTCTAAATACAAAGTTAAATTAAATTAACTTTATAGATTATTACATTTTAATTTCTAGTATGTGGGACCCTTTTAATACATCAAATAAATGATCCATCATTTGACTTCCCGACATAAATTCTTTTCTCATAAATAATTAAATAATTAAAAATTCTAACTAATACATGAATTTGTTTTAGTTCTTTTATTTTTTACCTAATATAGGAGTTTTTTCTTTGAGTACATTTTACTTTGGTCAATCTCAAGGCACTAATATGTTAGTTTTAATGTAATATAATTTTTTTATTTATTATATTATTTTTATAATAAATATTAAAATAGTAGTTTTTAATCTATAATAAAATCAGATATTAATTAATTAATTAATTGGCGAATTATTAATTGATTTATTAATTAACCCATTAATAATAATGTTAATGTTAAATAATATTATATCTATATTATTATGAGCACAATATAAAAATAAAAATAAATATTTATGAATTTAATTTATTAAAATATAAATATAGCATAATAATATAAATAAAATAAATATTTATGATTTTAATTAAATATAGAAATAATAATAAAAATAATATTATGAATTAAATTATCAATTAAATAAAACCTAAAGTAATAGATCAATTAAGCATTAATCTATTGATAGTTGATTAATATAAAAATAATAACGTAAATATAAATATAAGTATCTATTAAATAAACCTAACCTATTAATTAACAATTAAGTTTCTATTAAATAAGCCTCACATATTAATTATCGATTAAATAAATAAATAAAAAGAATGATAATAATAACAAAAATAAGAAATAATCTTGTGTCGGCCCTTATATTAGGGTTCTTTGGTTTATTTATACCCAGGCGCTCAGCTCCTTCTCTCAAATAATCTTTCATTCATTTCTATCTTTCTGATTTGTCCTGATGATGGACCCCCCTTGGGGTTTGAAACGTCGGCAGAATGAAGTTGAAACTGTGGATAATCCGGAACATGAAGCTACATAAAACCAACCAAACCATTATGGGGGCACTAATGACAAATGCGATAAGGTTAAATTTCCTGATAAAATTTTCCAAGGGTATTAGTTGAATCATGAGTTCTCATGTATTGGTGAAGTTCACCATCTTCGTGCATCACTAATAGACACACAATAGTTAGTCCTTTTGACTCATCCATTCGTGACTCAACCACAATACCAAATGGTTGAATAGGCCCATCGACCTCTACTTGGGGAAAATGGGGGGTAACACAATTTTATTAAAAGTATATACACCTATTCTTATGTGCAATGAACAAATTTAGCTATCCATGAGAGCTAAGTTTTATGACACTCTTGTGAAGTTTTCTTTAGGATATATTGTTCTTTGCTTTAGAGAGTTTCATTTCATTATTTACACATTGAATTCACCCACAACATCATAACATTATTCAACAACATATTAAATTATATATAAATAATAATACCATCATCAATGCAATGGAACATAAACGAACAATAGAAGAAAAACATGCACACATAAAGATAATAGGGTTGATTGGATACTAGGGAGAAACCATTTATAATTCTTCTTCTTACTATATTTTAATTGAATGCTTCAACATAGAGGCAGTACAATGATCCATATCTTCAACCACAAAAATATCTAGCCAAATCAATTAAACAACATCCAAGAGATGAACCCGACAATGCTAATAATCAAAACCCTGATGCAGAAGCCTACAACCAACTGTCATCAACTATCAGAATATGTGGTTACCTACAACCAAGTGTCAAAATAAAACCCTAGGTTCCAATCACATGTATAGAGAGATGTTTGTTCGGTTGAAACCCTTAAACCACACTCATAAGATTGCCTTCATATGGTTGCAACTTAAACTATCCTCTAGCCTCCCTACAGTTGAGATCCAAAAAAATAATTACACGTGCGAGCTTCAAACCTTGTAATTTTGGACCTCAACGAACCAACCTCAGAACCATGTGAGACAAAACCAAGAAAATAAGAATGATTGATGATCTCCGAATGAGGGTCACTTGACTTGTATTTATATCCATTCAATGTTGTCCATATTCTTTTTCTGGGTTGACTTGTCCTTTTGTTCATATGTTGGTTTTCATATTAAAAATATATTTTTCCTTAATCAACTTAAATTATTTTAAGTGCTAGGAGGGCTCTTTCTTGATTAGGAAGACTGTCCAAAGGAGGGATTTTTTCCCTGAGCTACCAAATTAAAACTTCCTCTTAGATAGGGAGAAATTATCGACTACAACATATGTCCTATCAAAAATGTCTCCTCATAATCGTGTAGAAATTAATGTGTAGATTCAATATTTCTCATGCAATTTACTAAATCACAAGAGTTGAAGCTACTCTATTGATTGGTGAAATTTAATTCACCATCTAAAACAAGAAGCATAGAAATTCAAAAGGAAACATCACACATGAACAAATATTTATCTAGGGGAAATAAAATTCTCAAAACCCCTTCATAATTGTATTTCATTAATCAGAGAATAGAGAATAAATAAAATTCGTTCTCAATATTGAGCACGCCATGCAAGTGTATAGTCTATCCCTCTACCTGATTGACTTACTCTAGCTAAAACTTAGGCAATTGCAATGCCTGCAAGATCCTATTTCCTTGCATTGTTCCCTTGGGAATTAGGACCCTATTGATTAGGAAATTCCCTCAACTATATTGTGCAATTCCTTAAGGTCAATTCTCCGACAGCATGCACCACCTATACAAATTGGAATACTTTACAACATATAGTACACTACCCTTGAACTCTGAGCTCAATTACGTAACTCAAAGTCTCAACATACATGAGCTATTTTAGGCTAACTCATTATTTATCAAGATTATCACTTAGTGTGGTTGAAGTTCCACTTCCACAGCTTGACCTTCTGCTAGTTCCTCCAATAGTTAGAACTAGTTTACCTGAACCTAACTCAATTTAATTGAATTAAATTGCTACAATTCAAATTAACTCAACTTAGGCTCCTAAACTTTAGGGACCCACTGCACACAACTGAACTTCATGTCCCCTACTTGAATTAACTGAGCTAGACTCTTATTTTTTAGGAATCAACACAAGTAAATTGAAACTCAACTCATTAACTCAAATTGAGTGTTCTTAATTGTGTGACAAGTTCCATTTGACCTTAGTTAACTCCTCCAAGAGTCTGCTAATATGGAATTTCGAATTTCCTCAATTTAATTAAGGCAAAAATCAAATTGAGACTTTTCTTGCTGCATTTTCAACACTCCCTCTCATCAAGAAAGGGATTCTCAAGTACCTTGATGTGGCACCTTTGGAATGTATGGTACGAAACACCTCTCACTATTGTTGTTGTTCTTGCAATACCTGCAACTGAGAAGCATCCAAAACAATACTGAATCAACTATGTTTACAACTTTCTACTATGAAAATTATTTTTTTGTTGAGCCTCGTGCTCTACTATCAATACTCCTCTACACTCCTCATTATCTGATTTAAAATCATATTTCTTTTACTAAATACTATGGGCCCCTGTGGTAAGGGTAATGATCCATGAGACAAGCATACCTCAATGAACCCTACCCAAATTTCTGCAACTCTTGGACAAGGGATCTACATCTCTCCACCTCACTCTTAGAGGTATAACTGCATGTGCTCCTTCTTCCCACTTTGCTGGAACTCTCCCCCTCCTAGAGGTCTCTTATTGAGTGGATTTCTTCACTCCACCCCTTGTATGCTTATCCATTTGTGGCTTCTCCACAACTTCCTAAGGCTTCTTCAGAGGATGCATGTTGAGAGGTTTAAAATGATCCCTCTCATCACATCTCTAGTCTCTTCCTTGCTCCTCAAGGCTTTTCATTCGTCTTCTACCTCAAGTGCATATATGTGCTTGAATTGAAGCCTGATATTCGTCACATGTCATGTGGATATGTGGAATTCCTTTCCTTTCCTAAAGATCATATCATAACCATGTATTCAGAAACCGCAATGGAGACAATATTATTCTTTAGACCTGGTACAAACATCACATACTTGATATTACGAGGGGAACCCGATTCCTTCTAGAGGTGAAAATACTAATCCTAGTTTCATTTTACCTTCCATCGTATCCAAAATTAATGTTCATTTAGAGATCTTTCGCCTCCAAGTCACTAAACTTTTTTCTATTCTGTATCATGTGGAACAAGGCACCACTATCAAGGTACTACACACTTCCCATCACCATCTTGGGCATGCATGCAATGAGAGAAAAATAAAACTCGAACTATGAAGCTAATTCTTCACCCGTTGCGCCTATTTTGGTCTTCTTACCTTCCTTCTTGTGTGGACACTTTGTGGCATAGTGCCTCGATTCATGACAATGAAAGCAATTGATTATGGACAAGTATTTCTTCTTACCTTCTTAGCTAGAATTAGCCTCACCTTGCGAACTATTCCCCATGCCCTTCCTTCCTTTGTTTACTAATGAAAATTCCTCTTCCTCTTCTTTGTATGAGGTCCCATCTCAGGTATTCTGCCTTATTTCCTCCTACACCAATTAGGACCATATGCACTCCCAATTTTATAGTTTCTCCCTCCCATTCACTAAATCTTAGTAGTTGTGCTAGCTATTGGGAATTCCTAGAAGGGATACCCTCACCAAAATCATATTATTCAACTATAACACCAACTTTACCAAGTTCATCATGACATTGTGTGAAACTTCTCAGGTAGTGTGGAATAGTTTCATTCTTCTTCATCTTGATATTTCAATGCTTGTCCTTAAGTACTAGCTTCGTATGCTCACTACTATTCTGGAAAAAATATGTTAGTTCATGCCACATTTCATATGAAGTCTCTTTCTCATGTATATTTTATACATTATGGCCTTGCACTCCCTCCAATATAATTCTCCTCGCCCTGGAAACATGCTTCATCCATTCTTCTATATCCTTAGCATAAAATGTTATTGGTTCCAGAATATCATTATCAATGAATTCCTTCAACCCATTATCCTCCAACACTTCCTCCATGTGGTCCTTCCACACAACATAATTCAATCACCCCTTAAGTGAAAACTCGAGCCTTAGTCTACTGAAATCCATATTCTTATTCTTGAAGAAAACTTGCAACCCTAACCTGCAAATTCAAACCTCCTGCGATGACAACATTGATATATTTTCTCTCCAATGGATACATCTTTGATACCATGTAGGAATTAATGTGTAGATTCAATATTTCTCATGAAATTTACTAAATCATAATACTTGAATCATAGACATGAAAAATGAAACATCATACATGCACAAAGATTTATCTAGGGGAAATAAACTACTCAAAACTCCTTCCTATCTGTATTGCATTAATAAGAGAATATATAATAAATACAATTCTTGCTCAAGCTTGAGCACACCCTGTATGTTTCACCAAGACTTAGCCAATTTGATGCCCTCCAAGATCCTATTTTCTTTCATTGTTTCCCTAGAAATTTTGACTTTATTAATTAGGAAATTCCTTCATTTGGATTGCACAATTCCTTAAGGTCAATTCCCTAACTTCATGCAGCACATATACAACTTGGAATGGTTTACAAATGATAGTACACTACCCTTGAACTCCAATCTAAACTAGGTAACTCGAGTTCTCTACATCCATGAGTTAATTTAGGTTGATTGATGATTTATCTGGATAATCATGATCACTTAGTGTGGTTGAATTTCCACTTCCACAACATGACCTTCAACTAGTTCCTCCAATAGTTAGAAGTAATTTAACTTGCCATAATTTAGTTTAACCGAATTAAATTTCTACAAGTGAAATTAACTCAACCTAGGCTCTTAAAATTTATGAATACACTGTAGACAACTGAATTTCATGCCCCTAAATTGAATTAATTGAGATAAACTCCTATTTTTAGGAACCTTAACTCATTAAATCAAATTGAGTTTTCTTAATTTAGTGACAAGTGCCATGTCATGTCAATTAACTCATCCAAGTTGTCTACTGATATGGAATTTCGAATTTCCTCAATTTAATTATGGAAAAGATCAAATGGAGACTTTTCTTGTAGCATTTTCAACACATCAATTGTAACTGCATATCTCGGCTCATCTCTACTCATATGCTCAGTTGTTCTCATCAATCCTCATTTCCCCATCTCTACATATGCTAGTTTTCTCGTTGTCTTTGCTCATTTTCTCAAAAATCTTGAATCTAAAAGAAGAATAATTTGATATCGGAGGGGGGTTCCAAGCTACAACCCTTTTTTTCATCTATGAGTTGGGAGCCCAATCATACTACCAGGAAAACATCAGAGAGCTTATCATCAGATTTCCCTACTAAGTTGGAATGACATTGGGGAGAACATCTCAACCCAAAATCCAATGACACTAAGGAAGTTCATATGGGACACTCTCACCTCATGTATATGACAATAGGGAAGGTCCTATGGGACACTCTCGCCCAAATTCATCTTATAGAGTGTCAAAATATGAAACTATGTTCAAATTCCACTAAATTGGAATCTCATTTGATGAAGATGATGATGGAATTTAATTTCTCCTTTTGAGAGGACCAAAATGGACCTAAATATCATCAAATGTAGACAAGGGAAAGTGTATTTTTGAATTATGAGCACACATGTAAATATTTGATTATTCATCCCTAAAGAAAAATGGACACTCTTGGAAGCCTATAGATACAAGTGAAATCTACCTCATTTCGACAACAACAAGACAAATTCTTCTATTCTCTTTCTTGGTTTTGGCATGCATAGGTGTGAGGCATGTCTGCTGAGGTCTGAGGCACATCTACAGGGTCTGAACCTTTCACCCATGTTTTAGGGTTTTGTGCCTCAGTCACAGGCATGAAACAGAAAGAAAGTGATCATAATCACTCGCTAAGCAACTCATCTATGTGAGAAAAGCATCTTCGTAGCACACACAAATTGTCCTCCATGCGACTGGAATCTAGGGTTTTAGAATCACAGTTGCAAGCTTTCCAAAAGATGAATTTGACAACAACCATTGGAATACAGGTTCAAGGAAGTGATTGGACCTTTCTAGTCACATGTAGGACTCCTGTTCCATGCGATCAAGACCTAAATGTTTAGTTTTTAAGCTATCTAAATTTTTCATTCATTTAACGTAGTGTTCAGTAGTTGACTGCATACAATGACAGTTTAATACAAGTTTTAGAATCCGGTCTTTGAGTATAAGCATGATTGGGTTAATCTCATATATATTTTTTAGTTGATTTTTTTTGGATAGTTGTATGGATGAAGATATGGATTAGAGTAGTCTCATTTACTGAATCATTTAATGACTATCTAATAAGAAGAAGAATTTGAAAGGGTTTTCCCCATAGTGGGTTTTTTCTTGGTCTCTGACCAATCCTAGTGTCTATATGTATGAATACTTTTATTCTATTATTCCTTTATGTTCTTCTGCATTGATGATGATGATATTGTTCTTTATATATAGTTGCATATGTTGTTGAATAATGATGTAAGTCTAAGTAATGTTATAATGTTATGGGGTGAGCGTAATGTGTTGATGAATAAATGCAATTATCAAAGAAAAGAACAATATATCCCTAAGAAAAGTTAACATGCTATCAAAGTTGGGCTGAATAAAAGTCATGGATATCACCCTTATGAAAACACCTCTAAAGGATGTAAGAAAGGCTGAAGGAGACCTAAAAGAATCCTAGGGTTTGAAGGAAACACTGGGAAATTTTGTTATTAGGGTTTGATGGATTCTATGAGGTTAGGTTTTGGAAGAAACCATGGAAAATATATGAAATACATAAACCCTAGCATGGTCAATGTGAAGATGATCAAGCACTTATGAAAAATTTGATGAATCCCTAGATGAGATAGTCTCTACTAGGCCTAGTTGTTGGTAAATTTGTTTGGAATAATTAAGAAATCATTCTTATATGGATAATGGAAAATTATGGCTCTTAAAGGATGGTTCAAGAGGATCACCTCTCATTTAAGATAAGAAATTTAATTTATGATTCTCCTTTATGTATTTATTTTTGTTTAGACATATTGACTTGATTTTTTATTTTTTTTATTATTACTTATACTTCCTTCATATATATTATTTGGATGCATCTAACCTCTTCATGAGATATGACAAGTGAAGCATTCTTAAGGATCATCTAATATGTAGGAAAGATGGCTAGTGCAGGAAGAGAAGAACTAGCATTAGAAAAGGTAAAGAGGTATTTGATGAAAAGGTGACAAAGTGATACACATTACCTATGTGAAATGAGAAGGTGCAGAGGTATCTAAACACTACAAGGTATGTATCGTGATGTTTCAATATGGATGGCAATGAAATCCCTAAGGTATGATAATAATGTCTCCTTCACAAGTGGATCATGCATGCATATGAAAGTGATTTAGATTCATGATACTTATGATGAAATGGTGCACTTTGTATTGAATGGATTCTATGAAGCTACTCAATATAGATCTTTGATATATTGGTATACTTGATGTTTAGCTAGAATATATCATTAAAAAGGTTAGCACCTTGATTTAAGTACATGTTTTCTTGATACTATAGATACTATTTGTGAAAATAATGGTAGCCTTGATGATATAAGTGTAACAATGAGATTGATATTTAGGATATTTTATTAAAAGTTGTTTTGTTTTGATGTTGTTATGTAATTATGGCATATGGTAAAATTGAATTCCCCAACTTGATGCATTTACTAATGTGACAAAGAAGTAATGCTTTTTATCATGATACTAACCCTTGATGAAAGGTTGATGTCAGGGTGAATTATTTGATGCTAACATAATATGGTCATGATAAATATGTCATATAGTCTGACTTTATGATCTAACAAATTTTTTGATGCATGATAACATTATAGACAGGCTGATGGTATGAATGAAGATGGCTGAAATGGATTCCCACTTAGAGGGATAATATGTCCATAAGATCCTTACTTCCATTATAATTTGAATTATATGTATATTCTATACTATTGGAGTATGATTATGGACATGAATATAAAGATATATGATATTGTTGGTCTGCAACATAGTTCTGATATGAGAAGAGAGAGCTTTCCCTTACTTTAAGCCTCAATCACATGGAATAAAGCTTATAGGTGCAAATGTATCCTCTCAACCGCACAGAAGAAGGACTATGGGTGCGGTTATGCCCTCATGACACAAAAACTGATGTTTTCTGCATCAAATTAGATGTTCACCTGAAGGATGTGAGTCTTATAGCCATGGAACAGACAGCAAAAATTTATATGAGTAGGGAAGTTTAAATTTTTGAATTATTATAATGTGAATATGTTGACTAAACTTGTATTTGTAGGTGAACGAGATATGCATATAAATATGTCATTAATATTTAACCATTAATGCTTGTGTATGACAATATTTGATAACAATTGTAAGGGTTTGACTTGATTTGGATGATTGATATAGATGAGCAGTGTTTGAAGTTTTGACATGATGCTTGATAATTATTTAGTACGTTGAATTGATGTTTTGGACTATAGATATCACTGTGATAGTAAATTTGGGATTTGACATGATTACTAATGATTTGACTTGACGAATGATGATTTTCCATGATATGAATTGGGCATAGTAACTTTGAGTCTTATATTGGTGTTTTGTGTTGACATCATTACCTTTGACACAATTGTTGAAATATTGATAGTTATGATTCATTACGAAGCTATCTCATAATAAATGGATGGAACCTGCATGACTTATTCTTGGTGTATCTAGTGACTTATATTATGATCATGGGGATGAATTGATGAAGTTTGGATTGATATTTCTTAGCAGATGACAACTTGTTGACATGATTCAGTCATAATTTGATAGTTGGATGTCATCTTTACCTATTAATTGGTTCAAAGAATTTGTTACAGTGATATTGATGATTCTGATATTAGTTTTGATTTGGCAGCTACACTTTGATAAGAATACTTAGTTAATTTGAATGTACCATATTGATTTTTGTAAGGCTAACCATATTGGTTTGGTAAATTGTTATATTTTCAAAAAACATTGTATGAAGCAAGCTCCTCAAGCCAGGTATGTTTGCATTGATAGTTACATAGTGAAGCCAAGAAGATGCGTCGATCCAAACCTCTACTTTAAGAAAAAAAAGGGGGGTTCAAGGTATCTCTTTGATTTTAGTTATATATACTGATGTTTTATACTTGAAATCTAATGAGCCTATGGTGATGAAAGTAAGAGGTAGATGCATTCTGAAGCTTGAAATAAGGAATCATGGCATGATGAATTGGTTTCTGAAGTCTAGGAAAGGAAATCTATATTACGAAGCTATTGAAGAAGTTTTCGTAAAGTGGAAATTCAAATCCTTGGACACTGCGATTCAATTTAAAGAAGTTGTTAAGAAATATTGTGAAACCTAACTTGGAAACCATTAGTTGATTAAAGCATTGATGTTCCATTTAAACACCTCTCTCTCTCTCTCTCTCTCTCTCTCTCTCTCTCTATCATACTCTCTCTCTTCTCTATATATATATATATATATATATATATATATATATATATATATATATATAATATATAATATAATATATATATAATATATATATATATATATATGTATGTATGAATATGATGTGTATAGAGCCTAACTGGATTCATGATTCAACCACTTCATACACATTGAGTTTCCTCCAAGCATCCTTTGAGATATTCCCATGGGATGATCTTGGTCTAGGACATTCTTCCTAGGATATGTGATTACATGGATGATCTAATGATGATTGGGATCATTATTTATGAGATGAGCACATCTGTGTGTTTCATTAGTATGAGATCTTCCATGATGTTTTGAATGATCAGTTCGTAGTTTTAAGAAAAATCGAGGATGATTATGACCATCTATGAGGCAAAAGGAAAACGATCCCTAGAAATTTATTTTGGCAATTTTTGAATATCACATGGATACATTGCAATTAGAAATAGTGGGATCCAATTGGCAGATAATCCCATATATAGTCAGGATTGAGATACCTTCATATATTGATATAGTGCTATTATACGAGACAAGCTTGGGCTTGTACCTCTGTGAGAGGGAGGATGAATATTGTATCATTATTTTTGTGATATATATATGTCTATTTTAATATGATATTTGATTTTATGTCATGTATAAACATGAGATAAATTCTAATGAAACATGATGATTATCAGATATGAGTATGATGATATGTTTTTTATCTACAAAGAACATCATTGTTCGAGGACACTGAGCCAATTCTTCCGCCCCTGTTTGAGCTCCTAAGGTGTGGAATTAATATAGAGGGATCATGGGGTTGAGGTATCTCTGGACAATGGGGTATTAACCCTATCTGTTACCCATGGGTTTTGAGATGTTTCTCCCCTATCTTGGTATTTGCAGAGTGTACCCTAGCTGGCATCATACCCACAATTCGGGCTTGTTGGGATCATCCCTCCCCATTTGGCTAACAAGTTGAGGACGCTTGGGGGTTTTTGGTCTTTACCTTTTGGTATCGCAGGTATCTCTCCCAATATCAAATTATAATGTAGGTGGTCTACCACGTGACTTTTCATGTTCATTGTTGGGAAGATCAATAGGCAATAAGATGGGTTGCGATGTGCTCCCCTATATCACCTATTGCTCGATATGAGGACACCTATGTTTAACTCCCCCATTAGATTTTGGGTTGAGATGTGCTCCCCGATGTGATTTTGAGATGTGCTCTTTGATTTTGATGCGGGTCATAGACTTGGCTCCTCGTTAATGTCTCCTGAGTGGTAGCATTAGGCTCCTCACTAGCAGAGATTTTGTGTTGTAAAAGTCGCTCCCCAATGAATAGAGGGTGGTGGCTTAGGGTCCCCTCCGATGTCAAATTCTTCTTCTTTTAGATTTGAGAATGTTTAGCATATGAGTAGGGAAAATCAAGAAATAAACAATAATAAGGAAGAGATGAATTGACATGAACAATGATGATAGCAGATATGATATGATGATAGGATGACATGTTGATTGATGGTCAAATATTGACAGGTGGAATTATCCCTAGGTTAGAGGAAGTATTAAAATAGGAAACTATGGTAAAATTCCACTTTGGACAGTTCATTTTATGGATATTATGATTTTATTAGATTCCTCTTTTTGAGAGGACCAAAATTGACCGAAATATCATCTAATTTGGATAAGGGAAAGGGTATTTTTGAATTATGGGCCCACATGTGCATATTTGATTAGTTTGACCCTAAAGCGAAGTGGAAAACCTTGGAAGAATATAAATACAAGTGACCTCTACATCATTTGGATATTATCAATATACATTCTTGTATTCTCTTTCTTGTTCTTTTTTCTCACACAAGTCTGAGGCATAGCCATAGAGGAATGGGTTTGCTCAAAGATGAAATTGCAGGGTTTGAACCTCACATATTGGTTTTAGGCTTTTGGGCCTCAGTCACAGAAACAGAACATGATGAACTAGACCACAGTCACTTGTAAAATAGCTCCTCCATGTTAATAAAAAATCACAGTCGCATGCACAACTCATCCGCCATGTGGCTGGCATGTGGGGTTTCAGAATCACAGTCACATGTTCTCCAAAAGTTGAATTCGATCATAGTCGTTGGATTACAGGCTCAAGGGAGTGACTTGACCTTTCCAATCACACGCATGACTCCTCCTACATGTGACTAGGACCTAGATTTTTAATTTTTCATTTATCTTAAGTGTTTTCTCATTGATTTCAATGTTCAATAGTTGACCGTAGACAACGACAATTCATTACAAGTTTTAGAATCAGGGTTTTGAGGATAAGCATGATTAGGTTCATCTCATAGATATTGTTTAGTTTATTTTTTCAGGATAATTGTATGGATGAATATATGGATTATTGGACTCTCATTTACTAAATCATTCAATGACGACCTAATAAGAAGAAGAATTTGAAATGGTTTTCCCCATGGTGGGTTTTTCCCTAGTCTTTGACCAATCCAAGTATCTCTATGTGTGAATTATTTTCTTCTAGTATTCCTTTATTTTATGCTACATTGATGATGATGATATTTTTCTTTCTATATATTTACATATGCTACCGAATAATGATATAAATATGAAGGGTGTTACAATGTTATGGGATGAATGTAATGTGTTAATGAAGAAACACAATTATCAAAGAAAATGACAACATATCCCTAAGAAAAAATAACATGGCATACGCCTTGCACTGTACATCATGAAATAGTAAACATACTACTTACAAAGCAAGGATTACAACCATCCCATTGTGAAATCAATGGGAAAGATACTACCTGATATGTGAGGAAAGGAGTAAAACCATACTTTTGCCTACTAATCTTCCCAGTAATGACCCTGAGGATTCATGTGGTAGAAGGCCTATATCATAATCCAAATTGAGTTAGATACTTGTCTTACCAAAAATAAGGATCACACACCCACAACCTCTCTCAACTCATTGGCGAGACAGGGAGTGACAATCCCAACAAGCCCAACTTGTCTGTATGTTGCAAACTGGGGTGTACTTTTCATAAACCAAGATATGGACATACACACAACTTGTAAAAAAAAAGTATCAAACACACCCTAAGGGTGAAAATAAGGGAGACACCCAACCTAGTACAAGGATGGGGATCACACAAACCTATTGTCTAAAGTTCCCTCAACCCCAGGAGATCTACAACTCAATTCCTCACCTTGGGAGCTCAGATAGGGGGAAAAGCTAGCTTATTTCACTCAATCATCCCTTATCTTTGTAGATCATAAACATCTCAATGTTTGGTACTCATTCAAGCAATTCACTGAGGAGTTAAATCATACTTCTTTATGTAGACTTTTCAAGCAACATTCCTATATTCATACAAAACTTCAAATAAAATATTATGTTAGAGAAAAGACATCTCATAAAAAGATACATTATTCATCCTCCCTCTCATAGAGTCAATAACCATAAGCATAATCTTGTCTCATATAAAATTATTGTCTCAATGCATGAAGATATATCAGTCCCAATAATATATGGGATTTTGTTCCAATCAGATTCCACTCTGCAATGTATCACTGTCATATCCAAAACTTTCTCAAACAACTCTCAAAATAGCTTCCTCAACCAAGATGCCCAACATCTAGCAAAAATTCAATCAACCTCAGCCATGCCTAAAGCTACAGACTATATTTCCTGCTCATCAATGTATCATGGAAGATCTTAAGCTCAAGAAACACCCA
The DNA here is from genome assembly GCA_000404065.3 of Pinus taeda. Taxonomy (NCBI): domain Eukaryota; kingdom Viridiplantae; phylum Streptophyta; class Pinopsida; order Pinales; family Pinaceae; genus Pinus; species Pinus taeda. The sequence goes on from APFE030714748.1 coordinate 179,202, forward strand.
GATGTGCTCTTTCTCTCAATAGTTCTTTCCATCCCAGTCAACATTAGTGTATCCATGCAACCATACATTCTTTCTAGTATATCTCAGACAAATATTGATCTCCCCACGCGAATATCTCAAAAATGTGCGTAGTTCCAACACAATGTGTATGAAGTGACTTAATCATGAATTGACTCAATTTGTTTTCTACAAAACGTATGTCTAGATGTGCGTTACAAGAAAAAACAATGCTTCAATTAGTTGTCGGTTGCACATTAAAGTTCAGACATATCTCTACATAACTTCTTGAAATTCAATTCCATCGGGGTGTCCAAGGTTTTTCATTCCATCATACAACGTCTTTCCCTTTTCCAAACTTGTAATCTCAGAATGTTGTGCATCATGCCAAGGTATACCATCTTGATCTTCAAGGCCAACTAACTCTTACTTTGATCGTCAAAGGATTGTTACCTACCAATAATAGATCATCAACAGATAAAACCAAAATCGAAGTCATACCATTGACCACTTTTGAAGTATAGGTTTTAATCAACACACCTTCCAACCTTCACCCGATAATTGTTAATGTAGACATGCAAGGCTCGGGGAGTTGCTTCAAATCATACAATGCTTTCTGTAAACATAAGATTATTTTTTCTATCTATCATCAAGAAATAAAACTTCATCGGTCCATCAACATAATCATGATATGAATTATATACATCAAGGGTAAGTTGTATAAGTTTCATCCATTCATTGTGATAGTTCTATAATAAAAAAATAACTGCATACTAAATCATATAAATTTATACTTCAACCAATGTTCCACGTGCTAATGATGTCAATAAAAAATCAATATTGAATACCAATATTAGTCACTAAAGGTCACTATGTTGATATAACACTATCATTTCACATCAGGGAAAATCACTATTATCAAGTACCAAATCAGAACCCTAACTTGTTTTCACTATAAATTCAATAAATCCATAAGCCAAAACATATATACGGATTGTTAGGTATCATGACAAAATTCCAATACTACTCGTCTATATTAAACCAATTGAATAATTCAAATCTTTGTCAAATCCGTGCAACTTTTACCAAATATTGTCATATACTAGCTCAAATGATCAAATCAAGGCAAACAACATATTGATATTGATATTTCAATCCCCTGGAAACATAATAGTAGCCAAGAAATTCACTTTCTCTATAATAAGTGAAACATTACATAGATCCTAAAAACTTCCCTGCTAATAAAACTCTTCCTCATCTGCTCCATGTTTGTAAGGTTGTCATACTCATGGTGCAATCCTGGACTCATGCATAATATTGTAGATTTTGTGTCCTACTAGCTCAACCACACCCATAGGCCTTCTTCCACTTTGTTGTAAGGCTTATAACCACCCCCTTAAGTTGCTCTATCAACGGTTGGGACTTGGAGTAGGAGAAATATTTATGCTCAAGTCAAAAATTGCCACAACATGAGATGTTTATTCATGTCCAAAATATTTCCTTCAACAATCAAGTGTCTTCTATTCTTTCTTTGTAAATCATAGGTGTTGCGATCTTATGGAGAGTTTCTCCCTCTGAATGGGAATCCAATTTAGTCATAATCATTCATGACATCAACCTGTCTATCGTAATATTATCATGTATCAACATAATTGTTAGATCATGAAATCAAAATATATTAGGTTCTAAAAACATATATTCATTATAACCATAACAAATCATCATCAACTACTTCATTGTCACATATGAATGTCATGAAATATTTATCAAGGTTTAGTGTCATATGGTTAAGGAAACTGACACATATATCATCATACTTCAAGGATCATGATCACTACTTCACTTCTTTATGATATTACTCAATTATCAAGTCAGGGCATCCAATTTTGTCATACTGTCAAATTTACTATGTTTATTAAAACCTAACGAAGGTCAACAAGAAGATCCTGAGAATCAATATTATTGTTATACTTTCATCATCAAGTTTACCATGCTTATTACAAGCATTAACAATAGTATCAAGTCACAATATGTCAAAATTAATGTATCTATCATTATTTAGGAGATCCATCATGTCTAAAATGTAAGATACTTTCCAAATATCAAGAGCAAAAATATATCACATGTAATAGAAATCAAACTTACTTCCATATGTATGCATGAGTCATTTATGAAGGTGATATTCCATGATGAATTAGGTCTTATATTTCCTTCCAACCTTGCAACTTAATCAAAACACTTGAAACAATACAAATGTACATACCTCGAAGTATTTAGATACACGTGCAACTTGTAGCTCTTACTTTCATATTATAATTTCTGGGTGCTACTTTGAAATATTTCCATGAAGTACCTTCTTTTGTACTATCTCTCTTTTCTTCCTTAACCTTAGTTGACCCTCAAGAAGGATATTATTATCACATCTCATCTAGAGGTTAAAAGCATTCACATAATCAAATATTCATGCAGGAAATATAAAGAATAATCAAAACAATAAAACCAAACAAGAATAGTATCACAAAGAGTTAACATAAATATTAAAGGTAGTTATGTTTCAACAATAAGTGTTCAAATCCCTCTTGAACTAGCTTTAAAGGGTCATTACTATCCATTGTCGATATAACACTATTTCCTTTAATATATTTCAACCAACTTCATAAGAAACCAGGTCTAATTGAGGCTATCCCATCTAGGGTTATACCAAATCTATCACATGTGTTAGAATAAAAGCTCTAGCCCCTATCATAATCTAAGGTTTCTTCCAAACCCTAACCTCAATATAACCATCAAACCTTAATATATAGATTGCCTAGGGTTTCCTTCAAGCCCTACCATTCTTTTATGTCTCCTCCATCTTCTCTTGCTTCCATCAATGGAGTCTTTCATAAGGGTAATATGTAATGACTTTTCTTCAACCCATATTTGATACCATGCTAATTTTTCTTAGGGGTATATTGTTATTCACTTTATATAATTGCATTTCCTTATTTATACATTGAATTCACCTCACAAAATCATAACATTATTCAACAACATATGCAACTATATAGAAAGAACAATACCATCATTAATGGAGTGGAACATAAAGGAACAATATAAGAAAAACATTCACACATATAGACACTAGGATTGGTCAAAGACTAGGGACAAACCCAACAAGGGGGAAAACCTTTTCAAATTATTCTTCTTATTAGATTCTCATTGAATGTTTTAATAAATAGAGAGTACGATGATCCATGTCTTCAATCAAAAATCTATCCATCAAAATCAACTAAAAAAAAATCCAAAATATGAACCCAACAATGTTAATAATCAAAACCCCAATTTAGAAGCCTGTAGTCAATTGTCATCAACTGTTAGAATCTATGGTCAACTATGGTCAGCTGTCAAAATCAAACCCTAGGTTCCAAACCGATAGAGAGAGATGTTTGTATGACTGAGACACTCCAATCAAACTCTTAGTCTTGCATACCTATGGTTGAAACTAAAAATATTTTGTAGCATCCACGTGGCTGATAACCAAAAACCCTAATTACATGTGCAATATTTGGACACTATAATTTCAGATTTGAGTGAACCAACTTTCGTGAACCAAACTCAGACCTTTGTGATCCAAAACCAAGAAAATAATAATGATTAATGATCTCCAAATGAGGATCACTTGACTTGTATTTATAGCCATTCAAGGGTGTGTAGATTATTCATTTTGTCTAACCTATTATTTGGTGCAGATGTGGGTTTTCTTATTAAAATATATATTTTCCTTAGTCAAATTAAATTCTTCCAAGGGCCAAGAGAGGTCTTTCTTGCTAAGGAAGACTATCCAAAGGAGGGAATTTGTCCCGAAGCTTCCAAATTAATAGCTCCTAAGTTAAGTTTTGCTTCTATGGAACCAATCATCCTTGTTGTTCCCAATGTACCTATCATGCTAGATAAACCTTTGGAGCCAATATATCACCCACAGACGGGTGTTATAAACAAGTTAACATGCATCCCTAATACATGGGTGGCATAGAACTATAGTATTTTTGAATATTTATTTGAAGCACCTTATTTCATGTATTCACTAGAGGCTATATAATGCTATCCTTTGTAATTAAAAGCCTCATTGAATGTTATCAAAGGGGTTGATCCCTCATATTCAAGTTGATCATGTTAAACATTAATGTCCCTCATTTTAAACTGTCTCATTTGGTCACTTTTTAGATATCAGCGTATATTATAAAATACAAAATACTTCACACTCTTTTTGATGAAGGGTCTTATACTTGTGATATGTTTTTGTTATGCGAGAAAACAATTGGTGCTCCAGCACTTGTGAAGCCAAATAATAGACGGCAAGGTTTTGATGGTCACACCTTTGTACCTTAGGGTGCTATTATTTCTTTTTCCATCTTGCTAGGGGAGGAAACTATAACCGTAGATGTTGAATTTATTGACACTCTCTTATATTTTAAATTTCTCCTTGGTCATAGTTAGCTCTATTCCATAACTATCATCATGTCTTCGATGTTTTGTGTGCTTCACATTCTTCATGAAGGAAATATTGTCATGATCGTTGAACTAAAAATATTGTATGCTATTGAACAAGTATATTGCTACAGGAATTGTTGTTCCATTTGCTAAAAATAACCCTTTGGCCTATGAGAGTGTTAGTGCATGATTGTTTAAAATTCTATCACTTATTGATATTTTTCCTATAACCCCCATTAACACTCCATCTTTTATTGCTCCTATGCATATGATCTCTTCCATCACTAGTGGACCCAATTAGTCTCCTGACCCTTAGCTATTTCATCTCCTTTAGATGTAGACATGTATGGTGAACATATGTCATCTTTAGAAAAAGATATTTCCTCTTCGGTAGTCCTATCAACACCTCCTAATATTGGTCAAAAACTTCAACCCAATATGAAATTTGATCATAATTCCTTTCCAACATTGGTTGTCACACTAACTATTCCACATGACTCCCTCGAGGACAAGTCTCCTTCTCGGAAATTCATCTTTGAGGTCATAGATTCATTTTCTAATCCCAAGGAGACTATTCCTCTTGATGCCTATATTCCCCCTAAACAGGACCCGGTAGAGATTGGCAAAGTAAATTTTGAGGCATGCCAATTAGGGGAAATTTATTTTCCACTAATGAAAGTTCCACCCTTGGACAAAGTCAAGTCTTGGATTTCTAATACTAAGCTTGCCAATGAATTACCGAACCCCATTGATGAGTGTGTTCTACCACCTTGATTCTGATATTAATTTTCAAGGAGATATATTAGCTCATCAAGCCACTCATTTTTTATGTCCTCCAGTTGTTCCTGATAACGATATGGTTCTAGGATTTCCCTAACATTGTCAACCTTTAGGAATTTGGAAATTCAACTCTTTATGGCATTTCCTAATTATGGTGTGAAATATGGTACCTATAACAATCCATGAGTTCATGTACAAGAATTCTTGGTCTGTGCCTGACAATGGACATAACTTGATGTGACCTACTAGATTTCATTGTACCTTGTACATATTTATTTAAGTTTTGGTTTGGCGTGTGATGAGAGCATTTTTCGTACATCATATATGCCAGAAAATAAATAAAAATCATAAAACTAAAAAAATTGTTGTCCTATTTTTACCTAATCCATGCTTGTTTTCTTTCATTATGTGATTTAACCATAGGTATAGTGTTTCAGCATGGTTTTTATAGGATATATCGGAATTTTTATCACAACATCCACTAGACTGTAGGTGTTTTTCTCTTGAACCTAGCATGTAGGGGTAGTTTTTTCTCATATAAAAAGTGATCACCTACAAATAACTTACTAGGTGATTGAGATACACCATGCAATATGGGTTTTACACATTAAAACCCACTTTCACCATAGGAAATAATTTAGAGAATCAATTTCCCTAAGTTATTTCCATTTAATTAATTTACCCACATGAGAATAGCCCATAAATCTATTTAGTCTCATGTTTTTCTCATGTGTTTACCGATTAATGTGAAAATAATTAAATTGGCTTTCACTCACGTTTATCATTTCCATAGGAACAATTAAATATATAATTATTCATTTATTATTCTCTAATATTTTCAAATTTGTCATAGGAATAATTTATTAAATCATTTTTTAATAATTATTTCTAACCCATTTTACGATTTCACCTAGAAATAATTAAATAAAACCATTTTTTTATTAATTATTTCACCCATGTTTATTAGGTAAATGGATTACTCATTATTTTTGAGTCAATTCTCTAAATATAAATTATTTAACTTTTCTTTAACTTTTCCTTCTCCCAAAAATAATAAAATACTTATAACGATTAGATCTTGATTTAGTTTAACAAATATTTTATTATTAGACCATATCAAGACTAATCTCATATTTTATTACAAATAGAGAGGTTTCTATCCACTCTCCTCACCATGGCCATTTCCATCATCGTTATTTTAATCTCATGTTTTTCAAGCTCTCCACTTGATGTCCACATCATCATTCTTCCCACTTAATACTTAGAAGGAGGAAAGCCAATTACAACTTTAGAAATGGTAGAAAATAACACTCCCATAGATGAAATCATGGTGACCCTCATTCACATTTTGTCCTCCTTGGGTGTATTTAATCTTTTTAATTAAATAAGCTTTTCCATCAGATGTGGTTTTTTAACGTCAATTGTATTTTCAGGTCCTATCTACATTTAAGAGATTTATTATTATTATTTTTAACAAATATGATATTGTTGTTTTGGCATTACCATTTTAGGTTTAAAACCCCACTACTATTGTTCGACTACTTTAAACAATAAGAGGAAGGTATTATTCTAACCCTTTGTTTAGATTTCCAACTAATGAATGGGGACACTTCTGGGAATCTAAACACATTCATCCCTAGTGGTTTTTTTCTTTTTTTTAGTCACTTGTATGGTTTGTGTTTCCCTCTTATAATCAACAATATATCTTGATATTTAAACTATTTTAATCTTTTGAGGGAAAAAACAATCCCCTCTATGGTTTTGAGTAAATCTTCATCCAATAAATATTGGAACTATGAACTAGGAATCTACTACACTTGACTGGAAAACCTATGTTTTCACCACTTTCTGATACAAATATGAAATTTCATTTCTCACTAGAGTATTAGATAAAAATTAATCCCCTTCTTTGCAATATTTGTTTCCCACCATTCAACTCTTTTAAGTCCTCTTCGTGGTATATTTATATCTAGTTTTCCATAGCTTTGAAACCAATGTTTCTTTGTTGTCATTTCTATGGTAGGTTGGCTAATTGATAGTAAATATGATTTCATTATCTTATTGATCCACTTGTCTCCATTTAAATCCTCCTCTTTCCCTTTTTAGAGCCTCTCCGTGTTTGTATTGAAGCCTCCATCTAGGCGGAAAATAAGTTGTTTCCATTAAGATTTTACTTTATGTTCATTTAGAGCAAGTGTTTTACAAATTTCTATAATTCATTTTTAGTTTTCTTTAATGCAAAATTTATTTACATGCAATTCATCACATAATTTCCACTTGCACAAACCTAAACACCATTAAGTGAATAGTTCTTGGTTCAACACCATAAGCCTAGACCCTAAAATTAACCAATAAATTACACTAAATAAGTCCACTTGGGAACTATAAAACAATGTGTTAGTTAGGTTATATTGGTGAGGAGGGATCCATATAACACCTATCATTCACTTTACATCGAAACATAGTTGTTTGAAATTAAAGCGAACTTAAAGTCCTTCACAATCTTGTCATCCAAAGCTGATGCATAGTATAAAATCACGAAATGGGTAAGGCTTAGACAAGGGATACTGTAGGTTCCCCTTGAGGCTTGTCGGAGCAACAATTTGGCAAAATATTTTTGGATCTATAAGGTACACCACATAAAAGGATTCTATGTAGAAAATATAGATATGGGTAAGTGTGTGGAACATGGGTAAGTGTGTGGAACATGGAAAATAGGGAAAGTTGTTGGGCCTAGGTTATCAAGTTTTTCCCATGGTAATAATTATCGACCATAGTGAATTAGGTTGTGTGTCAGCCTTGCTCCCTAATCTAAAACTATAAATAGATAAAGCCATGATGTAATAGAGGTTGATGAATATGTTTTAGAGATAAATACTTGAGTATTTTATATGAATTATTTGATACTCTGTAAAGGTTTCACACAATAAAAATGTACTATTACGATGGAGGCACACGACAATTGGAATGTAATAGATCCTTTGTAATATCAATAAATATTTGTCTTTTGTTATTGTTTTTGTACATGCATAGTATGTTGAGATATTTTTGTTACTATTGTATATTTTTGTTAAACACAATGGATTTAGTGTGTGGAATAGGGGTATACATAAAGTTTTGTTATGAATGACTAATGGCTAGATAAGGATTGATGATAAGTGTGGAATCTACATCTCCTTCATCACTAGAGAAATGTCTAGGTTCCTATAGTTCCTCATAGGTTGCTCGGGTGAGATTTCACCTACTCGCAGGTGATGCCAAAAGGGCCACCGTTTCAGCAGTTTAGTTGGCTAATTCACTCTGAACTGGAGTCTGCACTCTTCGCACAAACAAATTGTCTATTGTCCATAACAAGATCTATGATTAAAGGGTATGTGGATGCTAACTAAGGATGAAATGAAATACTAGATACATATAAAGGAATATGAATTTGTGGCAGAATAGACCAAATAATAGTGAATTGATCTTGAGGATTGGTTACAAATGTATGTATCTACATAACTTCATAACATTTTCTTCCATGAATTACTTTTTATTCTAGCTAAGTGGCTATGAAGACTATCAAATAATGTCTAAAATTTCCACTTCTTGTATTACAAAATCGGAATCCAAGATTAATCACAGGAGTGAATTTTGTTCGTAACAAATTATGACACATGGTAGATTTATGGATGAATAGTGTATTGGAGGATTAAATTGTTGAATTTGTGATAGAACCTGCTCAGTCATATAGTGCATCTATGAGCAATTTTTTTCAAAAGGATGCGAGGAAATTTTGTGAAATCAATATTTACTTGGCTAAAGATGTTATCATTTGACAAAGGAGAAACGCCATTGGAGTCGAATACCATGATTGATTGAATATGTTTTAGAGATAGATACCTGAGTATTGTTTATCGTGTAGTTGATACTTTGTAAAGGTTTTTCATGGTAATAGTGGATCTATTAGGTTGGTGACCTACAACACGTGGAATGTAGTGGAGTCTTTCTAATATCAATAAAGATCTAGTTTCGGTTAATTTTCATGTCCATGCATAATGTGTTGGACTATTTGTGTTATTTGTTTATAGTTCTATTGAACTTAATATATTTACTATGTAGAATAAGGGTATACTTAATTTTTTTTCCCAATTAAAAAGTGTTAGATAAGGAATAACGACAATTGTAAGACCTACATCTCGTTCATCCATGAAAAACTATCTAGGTTCCTACAATCCCTTATACATGCCTTAGGTGAGACTTCACCTTCTCATGACTGATGTGAAAGGGATTTATGTCTGAGGGGTTTTTTTGGCTAATTCACTCCAAACTTGGGTTTTCCCTCTATGCACAAACAAGTATCCCAACTCTTGGTAGGGAATCTGGTTCCAATGTTGACACCCTAAAGCTGAGATTCTCTCACCCCCACTAGACTAAGGTAACCATACTAACTAATATTTGTAGGTGAAAAAACACTATAATTGGTGGTAGTGGGAAGCATCCATAACTCCTCATACCTTCACTCAACCTTGCTTCCATCCCAGATCAACTTATAGGTTATTGTTTTGGAAGGCATTCTAAAATGTAGCTTATGGATTTTTGAGGTGCATCCATCTTTTAGGCCGGAATTAATTTTATTTTATAGGATGAGACTTCCTAATTTAGATTAGAATTAACTCATTTTTAGTAGATACATTTCACCACTTCACATAGTTCTCTCCTTATTTTCTTATTGTTTTCTAATTTAATTCACCTTTCTTATCCTTTTATCTTCTTCTATTCATATTTATCTTGAAACCATTGTGAAGGGATGCTATGGAATCTTTCACTGGAAAGGAACCATTGAAGTGGACCCATCAGCAAAGGTAGAAACCTTTGTATTTGACCGAGTGAAAGCTAAGGTTGCAAGTTCAAGTTAAGCATTAACTCTGAAAATGATCTGGACTAGTATAGCAGCATCGACCCTAATTCATTCTCAAGGGAAGAGGGGAGAAAAAAATACAATTTGTCATGTAACCTTGGGGCTAGATTAAAGGAGAAAGGATAAGACTCAAAGCACCAAGTTGCGAGGAGCATAATACCATTGCAAAGAACAACTTTAGGGCTAGCTTCTATAAATGCTACCTTTATCACAAGAATAGGATAAATCCTAAAAATGGATGCACACTCTATGGAGATTACATATCTCCACTTTGACCTATTTAGATTCATTTTTTCTTCTCACCGACAGAGTTCCGAAACTTTCGTCATCTTACCCATGTATGGCTTAGTGGTGAAACAAACACTATCTGCTCTACTATTGTTGAAGTTGCCCCATGATAATAGTGGTACCTATTGATGTTAACCTGAACCTTTGGCCTATCTAGTATCTTCTCCAGATCATCAGAACTCTATGAATTGTAAGTATTCTTTGAATCATGAGGAAAAGGCTCGAAAGTCTAGGAGTAAGATGTCTCATTGTCCAAACCGGTAGTTTGTTCATGCTCAGAATAAGAACAAGTATGGTTGCAAGTGGGTCACATAAGTCGCTACGGTAACCAGTAGTAGGTTTTCCTTCCACATGCTATAAGGCTCTTCGGGGTGGATACGTACACCAATACTCTGGGTCTCCCCCTAGGTGTTGATCATAGAGAATATGAGGTATTCATCTGAAATTTCCTTTTGAGAATATTCTTACAACCCCATGACATGTCAGGCCTCCACCCCCTAGTCCACCTTCAAACTCTAGCTCTTTTCAGTCTTCTAGTTCTTCCTTGGCTTCTAAATCCTATAAACCTAAACCCACTAGCATGGCTAATGTAAGAAATGGAAATAACATTAGTCCCACTTCAAGAGCCAACAATGGAGGTAATGTCAACACTAATGTTGGTAATACCATGGGTCCCAATCCTAGAGGTAATATAGAAGCACCTCTTGGAAATATTGTTGCTCAATTGTTTCTCCCATTCTTAGCTAGTTTAGAATTACATACTTTGAGCTAGCTCATCAATGTTCCTATCAATCTTGATTTGAATTGGGCACCCATACCTACCAGCCTCCCTCATGGATTCCAAACTTTAGAGGGAATTTTAGAGAAGAGGCAACTAACCATATTCTTGGGTGTGTGTTATATTCTTTCCATGGCTAGCCCCAGTCATGAAATTGAGGGGGGGGCTAGCCCACCCCCCCATTGTTGTGTCGGGGACAACTAGGGGCTCACAAGGTGGGAAGCAGACACCCTGTTGAAGGGTTTGTAGGGGGGAGGTATCCCCCTTACATGGGGTCTAGGACAACACCCAAAGATTCTTTTTTGGACCATATATTAGGTGGGCAAACCTACCTATGGTTTTGTGCATGGGTTTTGTAAATTGTATTGGGCATGATGGTTTTCTGCCCATGGTATCTTGCAGATCTGTTTAAGGTAACTATGATTATGTTCTAATCTAGCGTTAATGGTTTAGGGATTCTAGATGATTCGACATGTATATATATAAAATATATATTATATATAATATATTATATATAATATATATATAATATATAATATATATATTATATATATATATATATATATATATATATATATATATATATATATAAATATATATATATATATATATATATTGTAACATTGAAAGGAATATAATGAAGAATCAATCTGGTAGTCCTATTTTTGGGATCCACGAGAAATCTATGTGTATATCTATTTTATGTTTTATGCTCCTGCAATTTCTTATTTTCTATTTTTAAGAATTCATTTTCAGGTAATTTTTGTACAAGTTTAAAGCCTACATTTGGTATTAGATCTGTTTTAACTTCAATGGGATGCCTTTACTCCTAAGGGGATTTTCTTAGGCCTATGGTAGACCCTGTTAAATGGGAGATCTATGGGATCGGTTCTTGTGGTGAAATAATATGGTGACTAGTGGAAAGATAGAGATTGAGAAATTCAATGGTCAGAGTTTTGAGTTTTGGAAACTCCAGATGGAGGAACTGTTGGTGGATAAAGATCAGTGGATCATGGTAGATTCGAGTACTAAACCAACAACAATGTCTGATGAATATTGGAAGAAGTTGGATTAGAAAGAAAAGAGTACAATTCGGTTGTGTATCTCAGATTCAATATTATTGAATGTATCATGGGAAGATATGGTGAAGGCTTTATGGGACAAGTTAGGGACTTTGTACCAATCTAAGTCTTTGGTGAGTAAACTCTTCCTATAGAAAAAGTTGTATAACCAGAAGACGAAGGATGGAGACTTGATGAGAGAGCATTTGAATGTCGTTAATATTGTGGTACGTGAGTTGTTATTTGTTGATATTAAAATTTTATATGAAGATAAATGCATCAGTTTGTTGTGTTCTCTACCAAATTTGCGGGATGGTCTGATTGTTGAAATTGGAAGAAACACAACTACCTTGCAGTTTGATGAAATAGTCTCATCCATACTGTTGGAGGAGATGAGACCAAAAAATATGGAGGGCTAGAATGATGATGCCTTGTCTATACAAGGATGGTCCCAGAACAAAAAAAAAAAAAAAAAGTCCTTGAATGGGAGATCTAAATCTAAAGGGAGATCTAAATCTCCAGGAAAACTTGTAAAGGTGTGATGGAAATACGGAAATGAAGGACATTTCAAAAAGGATTCTAGATCTAAATCTCTTGAGAAAAGAAAGGGGTCTAATGATGCTACTTCTACAATGGTGAAAACTAGCTTAGATGAAGGTGGGGACTTGTATTTTGATTCTTCTTCAATTACACATGTAGATCATGAAGCATGAATGATTGACTCAGGTGCATCTTTTCGCTTCACTCCCCATAGGGAGTGGTTCTGCGAGTATGAGAAATATGATGGTGGTGATTTCTTCTTAAGGGATGATAAGATGGCTAGAATCACCAGATGTAGAAAATTCAAGATAAAGTTGCAAGGTGGGATAGAAGACTTTTCGGTGTTCTGCATATTCTTCCATTGACTAGAAATATGATTTATGTAAGCAAGATGGATGATGAAGTTGTTAAAATAATGTTTAAGAAAGATACCTGCAAGATGGTGTTTCTGGGAAAACTAGTGTCTTTTCGATCGACTAGCCCTCTAGGATTGGCAGCTATCCTAGAAAGAAACAATCAAAGAAATTTGGTATTTCTTCTATGTATGATAGATAAGAGAGAGGAAAAGGAGCCAACCTAGGTCTTCCGCTTAACTCCTTTCTTGATCTCTCTCTCCCTTGATAGAGCTTGCAACTCCTCTATTACTTATCCCACTTAGAGAATACCTATAGAAACAAAGTAACAGAACACCATCAAAGCATTTGATATATTATATCATAAGCATTGCAGAATCAGAAATATAATGAACATACAATGGCATTCACAAATAAAAACATTCACAAATAAACAATTGTATGGAGGAAAACTCAAAGAACTTTATTAAATATGAAGGGAGAATTACAACCCAGCTATCTAATCTAGCATCATCCTCTTAGCATCAAAGCCCTATTCACCTCATGAAAAGCAAGATCACACCAACAATACAACGCTCTTTCTCAACAACAAACTATCAGCACTTCCTTGCAAATTACAAAATTCCAGCCTCTAGATCTCTCAGATGAGGGATCCATTTATAGGTGTGTGAAAGGGTGTGAGTCATCTCTGGGTTTTTGATTACTGTCATCCCACTTGTTGTTTTTGGTTCCACTTGGAGATTTCTTGGATCTCTTACTCATCCCTGGGCGAATTCAGAGAGGGAAGTGTCATAGGAGAAGTTTCTAGAAGATTCCATGAGCATCCACTTAGAAAACTATCTCAGACATCTGTCCATCCTCGCTCATCACACCCTACAGAAGGCCTCATCAGTATGCATCACACTTGGCTAGTGTAGGAGTTAGTATGCATCGCACCCTGACAATGGAGCAGTCAGTATGGTCCAGTTTTGGCCAGTTCTGGATGGTTTTTCAGGTGGAATGTTTGGGGAATGATGTAATCAGTTGACCATGATCCTTTAGGGTATGAAACAACACTTTTAGGGGTTAAAGAGCCCTAGTTTATTGACATATAAAATTTGGGTTGCAGTGCCCAAATATGTCTATAACAATTTCCCCCTAAAGCATGAAATCGTAAATCTGTGATGCCTAGTGAAATTCTTTATCATGGGGATCCGAGCTTTTCAAAATTGGAAGGTGTTGGAAATAATACTGGGGGGGGTGAATCAGTATCATCACATCAATAAAACTTTTTCATTTCCATATTCAGATTCATATATGCTACTTCCACAACTTCTTATGATTCAGTTAGTTGATCCTTCATGAGTGCATTAGAACATTATCAACCATATTAACAATAAACAGGTGTCGTAAAATAGAATAGATCATCACACATAAGCCACACACATGAACACCATGATATAAGGTGGAAACCCAATGTGGGTGAAAACCACCTACTGCAATATGTCTCTATCTTATTTCAATTAGAAACTTCTTTCTACAATTGTACTAGTGCAGTCCTTTACCAGTACGCAGGCTGCAACCTGTAGAGAGCTACAACCCTCTCTCATTTTCCAGACTCTCCTGGAAGGGAGCTACAACCCCCTTAGCTCTTGCACTAGCCAAGATACTAGTACGTAGGTGCTGGCCTACAGAGGGCTACAACCTTCTCTTTCTTCCAGGGACCACATTTCATAAATTTTCAGACTGGATCCATGAACATCAATCAATCATCAAGAATTTCTACATCAAACAATCTCCTTTTCACCAATTAGCACTGAGTCAAGTAGACACTTCTCTGACAGTTGTATCCAAATCACAGTAACTATAACCACACACCAAATCTAAACCCAGAACAAAAAATACTATCATTCAAGCTTAAAGATTAAGACCCATCAATAGAACTTATCCTTCTCCTTGTGCTCAGGTTCCTTCTTTATTCAGATCCAGATCTGCACCATAACCCAATCACAGTATTCCAGATCTAGCACTTTATCAGATATTCAATAACAATTCAGATGATGCTTTGCCAAATGATCTCCTTCCCCTTTTATAGTCTTAGGCCTTTCACAATACCACGGTCCAAAACCATAATAACACAATACCATGAACCCAATACTTGGGATCAACACTTTTGGATGCAATACCACGGACCAAAACCATAGGATCAAAAAAACTGTCGGACCAATACCATGAACCAACCATGAAAGTGCGTGAACTTTTCTCCACATGAAATAAACTTTTTCTCCACATAAAAGTGCGTGAAATTTTCTCCACATGAAATAAACTTTTTCTCCACATAAAAGTGCGTGAAATTTTTTTTCTACATGAAATAAACTTTTCTCTGCATAAAAGTGTGTGAACTTTTTCTCCACATGAAATAAACTTTTCTCCGCATAAAAGTGCGTGAATTTTTCTCGACACGAAATAAACTTTTCTCTGCATGTGCGTGAAATTTTTACATGAAATAAACTTTTATCTTCATGATAGTGCATGAACTTTGCTGCACTATAATTTCTCATCTGAGATGAGTGGGTTGCCATCAAGTACAACATATGTATCATAATGCCAACAGAAGGTGACCTGTATAAGATACAATACAATACAATACATCATCATCATAATATAATTTTCATGATCTAGTTGAGGCGAGAATTCCCATGCTCAACTTTATAAATTCATTTCATGTACATAGAATAGATAATTGTCTGCAATTGCAGACTGGTGATTCTTCATATGTAGGGTCATCATCCTTAGCTTGGATGACCATCTATGTAGCTTCTGTGTACATTTGATGTCTTTATATCCCTAAATATATTGCAGCCCGGATGGATTAAACTAGATCCGGGGTCTCTAATGTCATTCAATCTTCACCCGATGTACAAGTTGATCCATGTGAAGAGATGTTCTGAAGTCAAACATGGAAAGAAATCACCTAATTACCAGCCAATAATGTAAGTTGTTAATATACACGAGAGGAATCACCAATAATGATAATGACCCCCAATGTACCACAATACAATTCACGTGGTGTGAATATCTGATCCGATGTCGAACACCATGCCAAATCTTTCAGTCGAAGGCCATTGATGTCAACCTGTTGCTGGAAGTGAGAAACTTTCCATTGAGGCATGCAAGCTTCAAAGTACTGAAAGGGTTGTTTCTATGTCAACTTCTTGGATAATGAGATGATGTTGAAAAGAAGTGACCCATCGTAGGAGGGCCTTAATGTATCCCACATCTACGACACGAAATGAAGCAAATAATTTTCTAGAGGTGAAAACGATCTGACGACACAAGGTTCAGGAATGACGGTCATGAAAAATGGAGGGTGAAGGTATTGCAGTGGATGAGGCATTAACTGGATGGTGGTTTCTCAACTGAACGACTTCTCTTGAACATATCAGTGACACTGAGATGGATTGGTAGTGTTAATCCCAATAGATGTATGGTGTGGAATACAAATGGTGAAATGACCAGTGAACGGAATAAACCAACCCGACTTGATCAAGGTGACAGAGTGAAAGTGTCATGTTCAAGAGCGACCTACTACCATAAAATTCTTCAAGTTTTCTTCCCTTTTTCCCTAGTCATTACTGACCAGTACCTCTTTATTTTTGTCAAGCTTGAGGAGGATAACATATGCTTTTTCTATAATTTTCCCTTCAAGCAAACCTGTCACTATATTTTAGCAAGTCTAGTGACAGTGAAACTCATTCTTGTCTAGGTGGACAAGTGCGTTGCTATTGTTTTAACGAGTTTAATGACAAAGACAACTCATTCCTTTTCATGTTTAGGGAGTTTGAAAAGGGGCTTAAAGGAAATTCTAGCAGTTCTTTTTCGTAGCATAATCCCTTAAGTCCTAAAAAGGATAAAATAATATAGAAGGGATGACTTTTCGATCACTTTAGCGAGCTGAAATGACAAGCGCTCGAACTTTTTCGTGAGATAATCCCTCAGGTCTAAAAAAGATTAAAATATACAGGAGGGATGGTGCTTCCAATCACTTTATCAAGCTAGAAAGGCCAATAGCTCAAAAATCGTTTCATATTTAACAAGTCCGAAAAGAGTTTAAAGGAGACTCGTTTTTTAGGAATGAGTGGTGTTTAGGGTAGAAACTAGTTCCAGGTAAGCTTGGAACTTATCAAAACATGGTGATGTGAAGAGGGTGGCTAACAAGACCACTCATTGTAGTTGTTCCTCAAGAAAGTAAACAATCAAGTGGAAGCATATGATCTACCAAAAGGATGGAGGTGATGGCAGGAATGCAACCAAGGCTCAAGAGGTTGATAGCATGGCAATCACAAAGGTTATTTACCAAAGGCGGGTTCATTTTTTAATGCGCTTGAACCATGGGGAACTATGGCTAGTGGTAGGTTTATTTTTTAACGAGCTTGAACCATGTGATAACATATGCTTAGATGATGGTCAAAATGTTTAATTTATTGTTTAGCACATCATATTTTTTCATCAGTCATTCAAGTTGCTCAATCACTCCATCAAACTAATTAGAAATACATATATACATATGAACAATGAATTAAAACTAGCATTTTACTTGAATTACATGACTAGTAATCATAAAAAGTAGTTTTACCTTTCATTTTCATCATTCTATTTCAAATTTAGGATTTTGGAGCTCTGGAGTAGTTCTCCCCCTCAAATTACACTAGTTGATTTTTGGAGATCCGGTGGACTATTCTTTGTGCCGTCAGGACTAAGTAGGAGCTAACCCTAAGCTCTTCATTTTCATTCGATCTTTCTTTGATTCTGAGCAAGTTTTTCCACATTTCTGGGCCCTTGGGGTTTGAAAATCGCATTCCCCAATCATCGCACCTTGCCAGTATCGAAAGGTGTGATTCATACTAAGTTTCCAACTAGCCAGTTAGCATGCATCCCACCTTGCTCAAAGGTAAGGTGCGATGGGCGCAGAAGGGCATCTTTACATAGTGATTTTTCATCAAACGTTTGCTTATTTTTGCTCAAATTTGGATCCTAACTCATCTTTCATTTGCATTTCAAAGTTTTTTTGGATGAAGATGGTTGTCACATGGTGTGAATGAAAACATGAAGAAGAGGACATGATTACTTTACATGACCTGGGCACAATGGCTGCATTAAGAAACTGTGGCTTGCTGAAGTTCTTCCACATATCCAGCATGAGGCAACAAATCAGTTTGTTGTAGTATTTTCTCGATGCTTGGGATCTGATTGACTACGTATTCTAGATTAGAGGTAAATCCATTCCACTAGCAGTTGAGGACATTTACTTTCCGACGGGGTTGTCGAGGTGTGGTGCCCCTCTTTCACTTTTAGGATTCACTCGTGGGGGTGAATCCGTGAAAGGTTACATCCATCAGTTCTATAGAGATGGATCTCAGCCCAGCAGAAATGGCAAGCTCAATATCTAAGATCTCACTGATCGGCCCCTGATGACCATTTTATTTACCTTTGCTAGATTAGCTGGTAGCACGGCTTTGCATTTGGAAAACAGATCTTACATGCAGTATGCCCTAGAATGCCTAGAACCGAAGGTGTTCAACTGGTGCAACGTAGTACTTCCTATCATAAAAGAAAAACTCTCCAGAGTAAAGAATGGAAGAACCAAGAATTTTGGCTAATTCCATATTGATTGCTTTTTCTTTGGAGAGGATTCCACTGATGCAACCTCAGAACATTTCACTTGGATTTCCAGCACCTATGGAACCACGGATGCAAAGATAGGTTGATCTTATGGCCAGACATGTTGGTCAGTCACAAATTTCCTTCTCTGATGCCTTTTTTGAGTAGTTTCACCATCAGGAGATGGTCATTGTGGAGTATCCATACGTCGGCATGGATTTCTGAGGTGACCTAGATTTTGTGCTACCAGCTAGCGAGCAGTGGAGTGCTATAGGTAAAATGATTTGACCACATCTTTGTTTATCAATTTTATAATGTTTTTGTGTTTTTAAATGTTACCAAGACTAATCAAACTTATATGTTTGTGCAGATATTGGACCAGTGGGACTAGTAGCATGCCCGCAGGTGGCAGATGATGCTCCAGCAGGAGAGGTTGTAGGGAGGGCCGTCCTTCGGGATCTGGACATATCAGAGACCCTGGTAGTGCTACAGGATCATATTGAGGGCCTCATTCTTAGTATTCAGGATGTTAGGACCGATGAGTTACCTTTAAGGTTACAACCCCATACTACTAGCATGCCGAGTCAATGGACTAGGCTTCTGCGCATGATTCAATAGGCGATGACATGTTATCACCAGCATCATTAGTCTAGGATGCTTCCCTACATTCATTTTTTGAGTTTCTTGGTCATGCGATCGATTTTGTCTTGGACACAAAGTATTTTCTTAAAACTATAAACAATTATATATTTTTTATTTTTGGAGCTTTATTCTGGTTATGTTATGCAATCCTGATGCAAATGTTAATGTAAAATTCTTTCTTTACAAATGCTGCAAATGTCTATCTAACACATAGTTTGATAATGAATCAGTCAATGTGTTTAAGCTCCTGGACATGTGTTGATATTGAATGGAATCAAACTGTCTTTCCAAAATCCTGACTCTTAGGAACATGCGATAAATAGTTGTCTTTCAAACGGAATAAACACCAGTAAGCTGTAGAATGATGCGTTGCAAATCTAGCTTGACAACAAGTTGACGTATGCCATGCAAAATGGAATCAGAGAGAAGCTCAATCAACGCGCTATACTCAATGATGTTGTTGATTGATCAGTCAATACATATCCCGCCCTGAAACTCACTAACTCGCTGCTTGGAGCAAAAATGGCCCAGGCCGTAGAAGATAGGTTCTGCGTACTATGAATAGCTTTTCCACCATACAGAACAAATGGTTCCAAAAAGTCCGACATCTGCAAAAAATGCAAAGTGGATTACCTAACCAAAATGACAACTCTAAAAGAAAACAAAAATGCAACAAAAGCATATATACAAAGAAATTACTACAGTTAATCAAGCATAGTAACACTAAAAGATACAACCCATTTTGGGGTTGCAACAGTGGAATCCCATCATAATCGATCAGCTCGTAGGCTCCTTTTGTCAATACTTGTTTAAAAATGTAGGGGCCCATCCATAATGGTTCAGATTTACCTACTCTTACTTTGTTGGAGTCCTGATCATAAAGCAAGACTAGGTCACCTTCTGAGAAGACACGGGGCTTGACATTTTTGTCAAATTATGCCTTGACGCATTTCTTATGTGCTTCATTAGCCAACGCGATATCATGATGGGTTTCATCTAGGGGGATTAGTTCTAGGAAATGATCCTATTCTTTCAAAGTTTTCGGAAGCAGATCAATTGCAAGCTTAAGGGATGAAATTTTGCACTGAATTGGTAAGACAACTTCCATACCATACACCAACTGAAAGGGTGTAAATTTGGTTGCATTTATCACCAAAGTCCTATATGCCCACAGAGCTGAGTATAGAATTAAATTCCAATTCCATTTGTGGACTCCAATCATTCTCTGCAGCATGCGCTTAAGGACTTTGTTGATTGCCTCAACCTGTCTGTTAGCCTACGGATAATATGGAGTAGAACTATTGTGGGACAGTCCTAATTTGGCAGTCAACTCAACCATCATGTGATTGTGAAAATGTGATCCATGATCTATGGCTATAGCCTATGGGACACCAAATCTAGAGACTACATGGTTAAAAAAGAAAAGAGAAGTCGTATCGCCGCCATTGTTTAATGTAGGAATCACCTCGGCCCATTTTGTAAAATAGTTGACAATGACTATAATATACCCATGCCCCCTGGCTGAGGTGGGGTTACATGTCATGAAATATATGCCCCATTTAGCAAATGGCCCAACAACAACTACTGGATGCAGTGGTGCAGGAGGTAATTTCATTTTGTGATCAAAAATCTGACAAGCATGGCAACTTCTGACTGCAATTATGCAATCTTTGAATATAGTGGGCCAGAAGTAACCAGCTTGTAAGATTTTTTGTGTAGTAGTGTAACTAGATAGTTTCTCCCCACATGCACGTGAATGATAGTCATTTAGGACTTTTTGGGCCTCCTCATGCGTGAGGCACCTTCACAGAACTGTATCGGAACCACAACGGTAAAGTGTATTACCAACGATCAGGTAATCCTTAGCTTGGTTTCAAATACACCACTGTTCAGATCGACAAATGTTAGGCCTCAAAGTTTGGGTTTGGAGATAGACCAGTATATATCTGTACCACAGATCACTTGACGATATTAGAGATAGAGATTCATCCACGATTGATGCTTTGGATGTTAAATCGTTGGATGATGATGGAAGGTCACAAAGTAGCTCCGCGAAGACAAGAGATTTCTTTGATTTGGATTTGGTGAATTCTAGATCAAATTCCTACAAAATGGCTATCCATTTGGAATATTTTCCTCCTAGTAATTGTCATGATAGTATGTAGGTCATAGGGTTGTAGTCTGACACAATGATGGTCTTACAAAAGAGAACATAGTGTCGAAATCTCTGTACTACTTGAACAGCTGCTAAAGCCAGCTTTTCAACATAGGAGTACTTGCTTTCTGTATCATTAAGGTTGCAACTTAAATAATATATAGGATGTTCTTTTCCATTATCTTCTTGCACTAAAACCATGGCGATGGTTGTATCTACAGCGGTGAGATACAGGTTAAAGTCCTTTTGATAGTCAGGAGCATACATTAATGATGCTTTTATCAGGGAACCTTTTAAAGCATCAAAGGAAGCTTGCGCAACCTTATCCCAGTGGAAGCGTACTTCTTTTTCCAAAAGACGCATATAACCTTTAGCGAGTTCAACATAATGTGGAATGAATCTCCTCAGAAAGTTAGCTTTCCCTTGGAGTCTCTGAGTCTGAAGAAAATTTGAAGGTGGAGGCATGTCAAGGATTGCCTGAACCTTAAATGGGTTGAGTCAAATTCCATCCTTAGAAACTACAAAACCAAACGGTCGACCAAAACCAACACAAAACACACACTTGTGTGGATTCAGTCATATCTTGTAGTGTCGGCAACGTAGAAATATGGCTCTCAAATGTTGTGGATGATTAGTCTGCTTTCCCAAATGAGTTGGTAGATCGTTGAGATATGGTTGAACAATGTGTTTGATGTCATGGAAGGCGTAGTTCATTGCCCTCTAAAAATTTTCCCCTGCGTTCTTCAAACTGAAAGGTAGTTTATGGTATGTGAATGTGCCCCACAGACATATAAATGCAGTCTTTGACTGGTCCTGTGGGCGGATATTGATTTAATTGTATCGGAAAAATCCATCCATGAATGATCGCATCCAGCACATTCATCAATTATCTGGTCGATGAAGGGTGTAGGATAGTTGTCCTTTGGACACGCTTGATTTACATCCCTATAATCAACACACACTCTAATTTTTCCTTGCTTTTTCATCACAAGAATAATGTTCAATACCCAATTAGTGAGAGGAGAAGGGTAAATGAAACCAGCATGAATTTTTTTTTCAACTTCTGCTTTAATGGCAACGACTTTCTTTGGGTGAATAGGTCGAAGTCATTGTCGTACCGGTTTGACATCTGGATACATCTTGATTTCATGTTCAACGATTCTCGAGTCAATGCCTGACATTTCTTCATATGACCATGCAAAGAAATCTCTGAATTCGTGAAGGAGAGTGTAGTAAATTTCCAGTTCTGATGAAGAACATGGTTTGCCAACATGAATATTCTCTACAACATTAGGTTTGGTCAAGATATTAATGGTGATAGTTTCTTCAATATTGGATAGATTTCACTCAGAATCCACTGTATTTACAGTATTTGATAGAAAATAAAAAACTAAAGGATGATTAAGGTCTCTTGAATAGTCTTCATTGTTATCTTGAATGTGGGAATGATGGTGGTAATCTTCTAATGGCGTTTCTCCTATCATCATCAACTGAATGGTTCCTTCATCTGTAGCATGTATACGAGACCAAAGATCGGAAGAGGTACCATACTCTAGAGACCTATCTGTCCAAACACTCATGAAGTTCTAATTTGGGTTTGCTGCCTAGGCCCAGAAAATTGATTGTTACAAAGATTCTACGGGGCTTGGGGGAAACACCTCGCTATGATCCACACTATCAAAATGGTCAGAGATCTTCTTAATCTCAGATGATGTAGAAGAGATCATATGGAAGGTTTCCACTGTGGCCACTTCTATAAGATTACTTTGAGGTGGGAGGGCAAAAGTACCCATTAAGGAAGGGTCTTTTAGGAGACCTACTCCAACATTTTGAAGCGATTGAGAACTTCCGTGGATCAATGGAATGCTTCCAGTAGCTTGTTAACTGTTGGGGAAAAAGGTTAGTTGGTCAATGATTGTAATTACACCTTGGAAGGGAAATGAAATATTTCTAAAATATGTAAACAAAATGGTAGCCATAGCATAAATCTAGGGCCTTCCCAATAAGATATTGTAGTCAAGGTTTCCATCAATGACCTCAACTTCAATTTCTATTACCTTGCCTCCCCAGTTAAAATTTCAAGTTACTTAAAATCCCATATGACGTGTATGTTCTTCCATCGAATGCATTTAATGTCGTTGATGACCATGATAAGCATGGTGAACCTAAAGTTTTCCAACAACTCATTGACATAATACAGGTAGATGCCCCCTCATCAATGATTGTTCGATGAATAGTTTTATTAAGGGCTTTTACCTATATAAGGAAAGTGAATTGGGCTGGTAACTAAGGTACGTATCCTTTATGGTTAAAGGCCATAGAATTGGAATCTTCTGGATCAATCCCACCTATTGCCGATAAAAAAGCCTGCTTTTGGGAGGGGCAATTTTGTAGTACCTCAAGTGTCAACATAGCAGATGGCGACTGAGCTAGATCCTCCGCTATATTATAATTATGTGTTGCTCGAGCACGAGGATTAAATGTCGATTTATGTATGACTCCCTTTAGTAGCTTTATAGCTAATTCAGGAATAATGGGTGGAAACACTTCTGGTGAAGTTGTTGTCGAACTCCTGGGTTGATTTGTAGCTTTGTTTTTCGACGACGGTGGATTCCCATAATATTTATTCCTTGTCGATATCAAAGCATCATTTTTTTGTTTCAAGATGGATAGCATAAGCAGTTGTGATGTGGAAGTAGGATCGATAGCAACCAAATTAGTTTCTGGGTTTGGAAACAGATCAGTCAACACCCCTGAGGTACTTGAAGTCTTTAACGAATTTTGTAACCTCAGCTCGATGTGGACAATCTCTCATCCAATGCTCCTTGTTACATATGTAACATGGATCATGAGGTTTCTTTGGCCTACTAGGGTTCTCAAAAGATTTTGCAGGAGTTGAATTATCTTGTTTCTTCTTATTATTTTTCCCTTTCTTCTTGCCCCCTGGTTGCTTTGGATCTTTCCCTTGTCAGATGACACGGCATTAATCTCTGAGGTAAGAGTTTTTTCATTTTCATTTTGACTAGAAACTACAAGGGATTTACCAGATGGAGCCTTTGCAGTTTGTGTGCTTGAGGTACCAATCATGCCATCACCAGCGTGAGAGTCCCTGCTCAATTTAGGAGGGGGAGGAATGAAAAATTCTGGTCTAGGAGCGTCAGGAATTTTGTCGTAGAGTGTGCTACACTAAGTATAGATCAAGTCTAAATATTGGGAATGAGCAATGACTTGCTCTTTAGTGAAAACTCCTCCTCTTGCCACATCTTCAGTGATAGAAGGCAATAATAACTTAATAAATCACCTAGCTAAAAGTTGATCAGGAACATAGGTATTTACCATTCGACGACGATGTCACCACTCATGAATATGATTAGATATGTGAGTCGCCATGGTTTGTTTAAAATTGGTAAGGAGTTTTGTTCCCGTTTTGTACCTAATGGGTAACTGAAAGTGGGTTAGAAAAGTAGTGGTAAGGGTGCTGAAGTTATCAAATGAAGCTCTACATAATTCAATATACCATTTTGCTACTGGACCAATGAGTGTTCTCTAAAAAAGGTGAAGTCTAATCGAATCATCATTTAGGGTGTTAGATTAGCACCATAAATTAAAAGTCATTATGTGATTCGATGGATCTTCACCTGGATTTCCATTGAATTTAGGAATCGGAGGGAAGTTTATGAGGAATTGCTGGCCACCAAGGGGCGTATGCAATCGGATCATTCGTCAGCCAGTTCAAATCTGGTAATTCTAGAGTCGCTACAAAAGGAAACTATTGATTCAGGTTAGGTGAAGCATACCCAGGATAAGATGGAATCGCCTGAGCAGTAGGTCTTTGCATACCAGTATAATGTATCTGATGCTGGTAACTCTGATAAGGTTGTTGGACATAACCATTATAGTGTGGTTGTTGATAACCATTTTGAAAATGCGGTTGTCCATTATCCATAAAGCCTTGTTGCTCAGGTCCTCGGTAGGTTTGTTGGAACTGTTGTTGTTGGTATTGTACCAGCCATGGTTGTTGGACCATTTGTTGTTGCCCAATACTAGAGGATTGACCAAGATGTGGAGTGATAATACCCGTTTGAGCTTGAGTCGTTCCAGGTAAGGGAGCACTAACTTGAGGTTGTTATACTGCAACCTGAGAGACTTGGGGTTGACACAAAATAGGCAGTGCTTGTACTTGTGACACAGTCACAATAGTAGGTGTAGTGTGAATATTCAACACAGGTTGGATCGGTTGCATTGAATAAACAACCCTTGGTTGTTGAGGCAATATTGGTACCCAACCACTGGATGCAATTTCAGTTTGACCTAAATTTTGTTGTAAACTCCCTTGCGGTTTTTCTCCAGGAGGGAACAATGAAAAAGCATATTTCCCTCCATATGGTGGTAGTCCAGTGTTCAAAGGATATATCGGTTTTTGAAGACTAGTCTGCCCAAATTGATACTGGCATGTAGGGTCAATTTGTTGAGTTTCAACATAAGAAATATCATATTAGACTCCGGATGACCAAATAAGAATAGACCATGTCGTCGAAACAGCCCCTGAGTGGACTCCAACTAGTGATTGATAACTGGCTGAGATAGATGGTATACCAACAAAAATTGTAGGAATGGCAGCAGGAAGTTCTGTTCTAGTTGTGTCAGATGACACAGTCCTAGATGTTGATGGTTTCTCAGAAATATTTAGTCTATCCAAAATATTTCCTAGCGATTTGACAAGAACTTGCGATGAAGGATGATTAAAAGAACTAACTTCAGGAGTAGAAGGATATAATTGGATCCCAGTTCCAAAATGTAATGGGATACTGGATGGAAGATCCTCTACTATCTCCTCTATAGTAATCAATCTAGGTGGAAGTGGTAGACTGTTAGGTCCATAAAATATTTCTGAAGCCGAAGAAGGTATAGCTTCTGCAGTGACAGATACTGGAGCGGTGACACCTTCTAAATTCTAGAAATCAAATTCGAGATGTTCAAGTAAGTGAACTTCAGTTTCTGGATCAGCTCTAGCTCGAGCTGTTTGAGGTATAGAAGTGTCTATCGTTACACTAGGATCAATTCTAATGTCCTCTTGTAACTGCGAAACTTCTTCTCTAAAGGCAGATGTACCAGAAATGATCAAAGTAACTGTAGTCTCTAACGATGTTGGAACACAAGTTTCAAATAAATCAGGTGAATTGGACTCAGTTAAATGAGACCATTTTTCCCGGAATGGCTTCATTTCCAGAGTCAAAGATGGTTGACTCTGTAGTCTTCGCGAACAATGGGGTTTTGATTGAATTTCTTCCATGACTGTGGATTACTTGATCAACTCAAAATTAAGGGGAAAAAATGTTATTTTGAATTAAATAAATTTTAATGACACTTTGACACAACTTTGCTTTTTCAATTTTTACGAGTCGAGAAAATGCTAAAAAAGATCTAGTCCCCTTTGATTTTTAATGAGCCTGAAGTGACAAGTGCTCAGATGGATCTTTTATTTTAAGGAGTCAAAAAGGAATGAAAGTGACTACTCTGGAAATATAGACAAAGGGATTACCAAACCAATCACAAAACTACAATATACCTTGGTGATAAATTAAAGAGAAATTACCAAGGACTTATTTACGTTAGTCAATCTTCTCGAATGTTGTGTTCAGTGCATTGCGATCGATAGGGCGACAGACACGACTTCCTATGGATAAAGGATGTAAGCCTATTGTTGTCTCCCAATATATACTCGACGGTATGGGGAGCACAAGTCCATGGTAGCACTTTTCGTATCAAAGAGGAGGAATCACCCAACCTTCGATGAAAATGATAGTTACTAGATTTTACGATACCGGAACACGTCTCTAGCCTAGACCTCTAGATGTGTTGCATTAGGTTCCAAAGCATTGTTAGGTTCATTGAACTTTATTTTTGAGTTGATCTTGTTTAAAAGTTTGCCTTTCAATGTTCACCACATGATGTAGATTTAAAATTCCTAAAAATGCAATCTACAATGATAAACAATCATTGTTTATTTTGAGCAATGAAAATCCTAACTACTAAGGAAAGAAGATTATGATTCTTTCAAACAAAGAGCAAAGAGCACACACTAAATGCACTTTTCCTAAATCATTTTTCGCACACAATCTAAATGCAAATGCAAATGCATGTATTTGTTTTTCATTCCCTTAATGTGAGAAATGCCGAAAAGGAGAAACAAATGTAGAAAAAGATCTGAAATACTTTACGCAAAGCGACATTTCAACAATTTCTTTTTTCAAAATAGAAAGTAAGACTAAACAAAACTTTTCAATTTCAAATAGAAAATGCTTTCGACACTTCGAATAACAACAAATCAAATCAAATACATGACAAAAAGTTCAATTGACTATTTAGAGAAGGAAGACTTCACGACACTTCTCTTTTTGACACAAAACGACAGTTACGACACCTTTTGTACCAAAATGACAGATCAATTTAAGAAACATTTTGACAAAGGATTGTAAATGATGGACAAATACATAAAAAAATTTACTAATCCTAACGAATGGAGGCTGATTTATGTAATGCAAGTAGGCTTCAGTAATGAGGCACTGATCATAAGTAGCAAATCAACTAAACAGAGCTGAAAACAAGGACAAAAAACCCAAATTTCAAGAAGGGAAATAGGCTCAGTCAGAAATCGCACCTGGGCTTCACAGAAATAAGTATGAATCACACCCGCTACACTCAGGAAGTGCGATGCATACTGGTTGACAGTGATAAACAATGCAATGGGCCAGGGAGCGCAACTAAGGTGGATTTTGGCTCAAAATTGATTTTAGTGATTTAAGTTGAGCTATGATGGACAATAAAGAGCAAAGTACAGAGGAAAGATCTTGGGAGGTTACTAAGCTACCAAAAGGGCATCTAGGATGCTTGTAAGTCAAATGTTCAATTCATAAACTAAACCAGAGATTGACTGAAGTAGCATTCATCTACTATGCAATTGTAGAGCAAGAGTAGTTCGAAGGCTATCTAGCTAAATTCAAGCTCCGTCTATAGTTTATAAAGCAAACAAAAATAAAAAAGAAACATCTATTCGCTCCCCAGTGGAGTCGCCATTTTGTTTCTGGGAAAACTAGTGTCTTTTCGATCAACTAGCCCTCTAGGATTGGCAGCTATCCTAGAAACAAACAATCAAAGCAATTTGGGATTTCTTCTATGTATGATAGATAAGAGAGAGGCAAAGGAGCCAACTTGGATCTTCCACTTAACTCCTTGCTTGATCTCTCTCTCCCTTGACAGAGCTTGTAACTCCTCTCCTGCTTATCCCGCTTAGAGAATACCTATAGAAACAAAGTAACGAAACACCATCAAAGCATTTGATCTATTATATCATAAGCATTGCAGAATCAGAAATACAATGAACATACAATGGCATTCACAAATACACAATTTTATGGAGGAAAACTCAAAGAACTTTATTAAATATTAAGGGAGAATCACAACCCAGCTATCTGATCCAGCATCATTCGCCCAACATCAAAGCCCTCTTCACCTCATGAAAAGCAAGATCACACCAACAATACAATGCTCTTTCTCAACAACAAACTATCAGCACTTTCTTGCAAATTACAAAAGTCCAGCCTCTAGATCTCTTAGATGAGGGATCCATTTATAGATGTGTGTAAGGGTGTGAGTCATCTCTGGGTTTTTGATTAGTGTCATTCCACTTGTTGTTTTTGGTTCCACTTGGAGATTTCTTGGATCTCTTACTGATCCCTAGGCAAATTCAGAGAGGCAAGTGTCATAGGAGAAGTTTCTAGAAGATTCTATGAGCATCCACTTAGCAAACTATCTCAGACATTTGTCCATCCTTACCCATCACACTCTACAGAAGGTCTCATCAGTATGCATCGCACCTAGCTAGTGTAAGAGTCAGTATGCATCGCACCCTGCCAGTGGAGCAGTCAGTATGGTCCAGTTTTAGCCAGTTTTGGATGGTTTTTTAGGTGGAACTTTTGGGGAATGATGTAATCAGTTGACCATGATACTTTAGGGGTATGAAACAATGATTTTAGGGGTTAAAGAGCCCTAGTTTATTGACATATAAGATTGGGGTTGCAGTGCCCAAATATTTCTATAACAGATGGTTTGGGGAGAACTAGTATTGATGCAGGGAGTTCGGATTGAAACACCTGTACAACCTTCTACATAGCATTGTTATTGATGGGTGCAACAGTTCTGTGGTTCCTAAAAATTGAGCATAAAATCTAATGGTCTCAAGAGAAAATACCATTTAATGGCATCAAAGTCTCTAACATATTGGAGAAAAGGGCCTTCGAATGCTTCATGGTAATGGTATGGTAGAATGTATGTATAATTTCTCTTTGTGTTTTGATTTATGTGAACATTGTGTATATGGGAAGAAAAATCAAGTGAGTTTCCCTTCTATTGCTAAGAGGGTGAAAGGGATATTAGAGCTTGTGCAAAGTGATATGTTTGGACCTGTGTCAATTCCATCACTAGGTAAAGTCTAGTCTATATCATTTATAGATAACTTCTCAAGGAGTACATGAATATATTTACTTAGGAAGAAATATAAATTTTTTGACAGGTTTAAATAATCTAAGGGTCTGGTGGAAAACCAGACAGAAAAGAGGATAAAGGTGCCAAGGATAGATAATGGTTGAGAGTTCTACAAGAAGGAATTTTAAAAGTTATGTAAAAAGTGTGGTATAGCATGACAAAAGACTACTCCATATACACGTCAGAAAAATAGAGATGCAGAAAGAATGAATCGGATGTTGATGGAAAAGGAAAGAAGCATACTAAGTGGTGTTAGGTTAGGACATGAATTCTGGGTAGAGGAGATAGAGACTTCATGTTATCTAGTCAATAGATGACCTTCATCAGCATTGGAGGACAAGTCTCCACAAGAGGTATGGACTGGTAAGAAATCCTCTCTTTCACATATGTGGGTATTTGGATATGATGCATATGTACATGTTACAAAGGAGAAAACAACCAAGTTGGATACTAAATCTGAAAGGTTCACCTTTATTAGGTAAAAGGATGGTTTGAAAGGTTGTAAGCTTTGGAACCGAGAAATAGGTAAGGTTGTGTACATTCGAGATGTGGTGTTTAGAGAGGTGAAAGATATTATTAAACATGAAGCCTTGCCAAAGAAGGATAAGAAGATAAAGTTTGAGCTAAAGGAGGGAGAATCAGAATCTATAGCAAAAGAGGAATCATAATATGAAGAGCCACAAACTCCAGCTATGGGAAGATTAGTTTGAGAAAAAAGGCAGCCAAAAAGGTATAGTCCATATGATTTTTGTTAAAAATTTTCTTTATCTATTATTGGTGATAATCCTAGAAATGTGATGGAGGCAGCAGATTGAGAGGATGACAAACTCTGGAAAGAAGTCATGGTTGATGAAATGGAATCTTTGCACAAAAATGAGGCTTGGGGTCTGGTGGAGTCTATAGATCAAAGGAAACCCATTGGAAGAAAATGGGTGTTTAAGAGTAAGATGAATGTAGAAGGAAATGTGGAGAAATAAAATGTTATTCCCAAGTGTTGGGAATTGATTTTTGTGATATTTTTTCCCTTGTTGCCAAGGTAACTTCTATTAGGTTACTTTTAACTGTTGTTGTTGCTTTTGATTTTGAGGTAGAACATATGGATGTGAAAAAAACATTTCTTCATGGGAATATGGAAGAAGAGATCTACATAAAGCAACCTAAATGGTTTTTGGTGAAGGGGAAGAAAGAATTGGTATGCAGGTTAAAAAAGTCTCTCTATGGATTTAAAAAATCACTAAGGATGTGGTATCAGAAATTTCATACATTTATGCAGGGACTTGGCTTCACCAAAAGAAAAGCAGGTCACTTTGTGTATTTTAAATTAATTAGTTACCGTGTTATTTATCTGGTACTATATGTGGATGATATTTTTTCTGATTGGAAATAACAAAGAAATTATCCAGGATTTGAAGAACCAATTGTCCTCCAAATTCGACATGAAAAATATTGGTGCTGCAAACTATATTTTGAGCATGGAAATTAAATGAGATTGGGAAAAGAGAAATATTTGGTTAATGTAATAGAGAAGGTATGTCAAGATAACAATGTAGAGTTTTAATATACATGATAATAAACCAGTGAAGGTTCCTATTCTTGTAGGTGTAAAGTTATTTTCTGAAGAGTGTCCCAAGACGCAAGAAGAAGAAGAGGGCATGTCCCATGTTCCATATGCAGGTGCAGTCGGTAGCCTCATGTATAAAATGGTCTATAGTAGACTAGACATTGCACATGTAGTGCGAGTATATAGCAGGTTCATGTCAAAATGAGGAAAGGAGTAATGGACAACAATGAAGCAAGTTTTTAGGTATTTGTGTGGCACTAGTGGTTGTGGTTTGTGCTATCAAGGTAGACCAGGATTGGACAAAGTTTTGGACATCTGTGGCTTTGTCGGAGAAGATCTACAAGTGGGTATGTATTTAACCTATTTGGAGGTGCAGTCAATTGGATGAGAAAGAGATAGTCTATAGTGGAAATTTCAACTACAGAGGCATAATACATGGTATCCATTCATGCAAGCAAGGAAGCAGTTTGGGTGTAGAGATTTTGTTTAAGTAAGGGGTTAGTATAGTGAACTATATGCATATACTGTGACAGCCAAAGTGCAATTTTCTTGGAAAAGAGCCTTGCTTATCATTCAAATACAAAGCACATTGATGTTTAGTATCAATTTGTGAGGGATATGGTTGAGGAAAAAAATGTGTTTTTGGTAAGGGCGGACACATTAAGGAATATTGTAGATGCATTAACAAAGTATGTGAGCACTGAGAAGTTCTCTTGGTGTAGATAAACAATGGGAATTATAGGATTGGACCAATGACTAATCTTTCCTGTGCCCCCCCAGGTGGAAAGAAAAAAAAAGTCGGAGAATGTTCGGTGTGTGTTATATTATCTCGATGACTAGCCACAAGTGCGAAGCAGGGGGGTTAGAGGGGGGGTGATCAACCCCTCTTGGTTGCATCGAGCACAATGCCCAGGGGAAAAAACATTTTACCCTATACTTGGCGGGCGGACATACCTATAGTTTTGTGAACGGGTTTTCAACATGGTTTTGGGCATGATGGTATTTTTCCCAGTGTATCTTGTATATTTGGTCAAGGGAACTACGGTTATGTTCTAATCCATGGTTAATGGATTGGGGTTTATGGATGCTGTGGCATGTATATATATGTATTGTAACATTGAAAGGAATATAGTGAGAAATAAATTTGGTAGTCTTGGTTTAGGGATCCCGGGGAAATCTCTGTGTATATCTGTTTTATTTTTTATGGTCTTACCATTATTTATATTTTGTTTTTAAGAATTCGTTTGTAGGTAATTTTTGTATGGGTTTAAAACCTACACATATTTGGTCTTTCTATATGTGGTGTTCATTTAACCCCATTATAGAAAACACTATCTGTCTCTAACTATTTCAATGCACACTTACCAGTGTTATAGAAAAATGGTACACTTACCAACTATGTGGCTCTTGATGAGCCCCAGTATTCGAACAATAATGTTGCAACCCTAAGGATACCAACTTAGATTATCAACCTAGTGTTCATACAAACTTAAGAGGTGTCAGCACTATATGTGCAACATAGAATTTATCCTTATTTCATTGATATGACGTAATGGAGTGAATGTCATGAAATCAAAGCCTAAACTGATTGTAGAAATGGAAATTTTACTTTGAAAATAAATCAATCCTAATCAATAACAATAATTTGTAGTTGAAATCCTAAGAGCATGAATTCAAATAAATAGGCCTAATCTACTTATAAAAAGGTATGTATTAATTGGTGTTTATTTTTCCTCAATCATCTATTTAGAGCCTGGGGGTTATGATTCAAGCCTAAGAGACAAAAACCAAGCTTTTGGAGCAAATATTGTCAAGTTTACATGTGTTATAGGAGGTTTCTACAGGAAAAGCAAAATTGTTATAGGCAAAAAAATAATTTCTACATGAGGAGATAATTATTGAATGACCAAGTATATCAAATGAAAATGGGATGGGAAATCTTTTTTATTAAGTAGGATTCCACGGGACTCCATTCCAAGTGGAATCACTCGAAAATACCCCTATTAGAAATGAAAGTGGAGCTACAAAAATACAAGTTTTCTCCACAAGAAGATTAAGAAATACATCCCTGTAGAGGAAAATTCGAATCGGTACTTATTGAGGAATCATTCTCCTTGAAAGGAGGAAACTTTCCCCTCCAAAATCCCTCATATAGTGGATCTGGTTCTGAACACTAGGAATCTACATTAAATGATAGGGAACACATTCATTGATTTTCTCAATTACTAGAGCTCCAGAATTTGTGCAATAATTTCACAATATCCTATTGATTTATTATCCACTCTTGATCGTCCTGCAATAGGGAGAAAGTCCCTAAATAATCTCATCCTCCAGATCCTCATAGTCTACCCAATATTCTCACAATTTTCTAAAAAGATAAGTAATATTAGACACATAATATGCAAGGATAAAACATATTCCTCAGGACCCATTAATAGTACAAATTAAATCTACGATGTGCGACTAAGGGGGTCAAATACATGTTTTAAGTGTATATAAATAATGAAATAGAGAATTTTGGGGCCCATCATCTCCCCCCTACTGAAATTTTTGCTCACCCTTGAGCATCTTTGCCTTCTTCCTCTTTCCTTCCTTTGTCATGGTGTCCTTTGCTATCTTCTTGATGTCTTAGGTAGTTGTAGAGGTGGTTCCTTTTGAATAGAACTCAATCATGGATGGTCTTGCTCTAGCCAGATGTTAGGGCCCTATAATACTAGTGTATTCCCTCATTGTTATTGCCAGTGTAGCCTTATTGTTAGTTTTTTGCCCATGTTGTCCCCATATTGTTATTAGTGTGTCCCATAGAAGCCCACTATTTTTATTGTTGTGCCCTTACATTATTATTGTTATCTCAGGTCTGATTATATTGTGACCCGTTAGACTCCTATCTATAGAAATGAGGTTTTGTCATTTAAATCATCCGAGAATTGTTCATTTATGTAATGTAAAGGAGTTTTCCCCCTTGAAGAGGATAATTTTTAAGTCATTTATGTATCTATTTGTGAACTAGTTGCATAACATTTGGTATCAAAGGTTTGGATTCTAGGGTTTCACTACTTCGAACAGGTCATCATGGAATTTTTTCTATAATGTTTCTTTTACAAAGCTTCCGAACCTAAAATGGAAACCCCATAGATCTGAAATCTTCATGAACCATGGGTATTAATTTCAAATATTGTCTTTATATATTTTCGGAGATATGATCCTGGGAAGTTAGGGTTTTTGAAGGCTCCAAAATTCCATCTCAAATAAGTGACCTTGGGAAAATCTTCATAACGTTCTTTCTGAGCATTGGATTTACATTTGGTAAAAAGTGACACAAAGAGGATAGGCTTTAGTTTAATCGATATCATTTTCAGGGTTGAAGGTCAAAACGATAACACGTGGTACTCGATACAAGTTTTCTCTACTAAACTAGTGCATAATCAGGTCATTGTGGGAGTTTGGGCATAACTATTTATTGAAGAATAAAATCTCGATCATAATTTTTTGGTTGGAAATAGAGCTTAGAGAGATACCACAAGACACAATTTTAGACATTGAGGATATGAAATTACAAGGATACAACATATTCAATATAGAGCTCCTACAAAGAAAAAAACAAGGTGTGTATTTCTTTAAAAATTGCATAACTTTTGTTTGAAAATTCAGTTTGACGTGATTCAATGGGAATATTGAAGCATATATATCATTGTTTGATTTGAAAATTGCTCGAATAAAAAAAATGGAAACACCTAGTAAGAAACCAAAAAGTTCTACTATGATGCATGAAGAAGAAGAAGAAATGTAACATGATATATCAAAATTATGAGACCAGGTGCAAAAAATTTCGCTTTCGTAAAGAGTAACCAAAAATGAAATGGAATCTAAGATATATAGTTTTAATAATAGCTTAAAATAAAACATTGAAGGTTTGAATGATGACATAAAAGCTAATATGGATGGTGTGAAAGCTAATATGAATGGTATAGGAGAAAAAATGAAAGGCAACATGGAAGATTTAAGGAATGGTTTAAAAGAAGACATGGAAGGTTTGAAGGAAGTTTTGAAAAAGTTGCTACAAGAAATGATTCCTAATGGAGAAGGTATTAGACGAAACTCATGATGAGAACAAAATATTTTTTAATCATGATTTCATACACTCTAACATTGGATTGAAGACCCGCCATATTCCAAAGATCAATATGAGAAGGTTTGATGGCAAGGATCCAGTAACATGGATATTACAAATGGAGCAATATTTTTACTTTCATAATGTGCAACACACACAAAAGGTATGCATTGTAACTTTATATTTAGAACCCAATTAGTTTGTGTGGTATCAATGGCTTTGTTCTCGTAAACCACTTGTCACTTGATCAGTTATTAGAGAGGAAATGATAGCACATTATGAGGATACAAAGAACAAAGCCTTCCTTAGCCAATTGATAAATATCAAACAAAAGGGTTAAGTGGAAGAGCAGTAAATGATATTCTAGAGGAGCGTTGGATTGATGTGTTCATAGGGACTTTAAAGGACAACATTCAACATGAGGTTCACCTTTGGGAACTTGATTCATTGGAGAAGGCATTGAGATTGGAAAGAAAAATTGAAAGCAAAATTATGGCAATAATGAAGCCTACCACCACAACTATAACGATGGAAGTGTTGCTACCCCTAGCCTTTCACAACATACAAGCTTGACACCACAAAAATTGGAAGAAAAAAGAGAAAAGGGGCTATGTTAGAGTTGTAATAACAAATACACTAAGGTAATAAGTGTGCCGAGAAGAGATTATTTTACATAGATTGTGAAGAGGAGGAAGAAAAGGAACAAGAAATGTCAAAATAAAAGGATATACACCTGAAACCGACCCCAGAGAAAGAAGAAATGAATCTGACCATATCTTGTAATGCATTGGAAGGAATTACCACTCCTCAAATGCTCACAATAGAACGACATATCAGCAAGAAAAAGGTAATAGTGTTGATTGATTTGGGTAGTAGCCATAATTTTATTCATTGTAAGATAGCCAAGGAATTGAATTGCTTCCTATATCCAGTACCAGAGTTTCAAGCGATGGTTTGAAATGGAGAAACCATAAATGTCTCTGGAAAGTGCCATAATATCAATCTATCCATGGGATAATATTTATTGAATAGTCAAATTCTTTCCATTCCAATGGGTGGTGTTGATATTGTACTAGGAGTCCAATGGTTACAATCTTTGGGTACAATAACCTTTAATTTTCAAGAACTTTTCTTGAATTTTTTTGGGAAGGAAAGGAAGTTGAATTAAGGGGAATCATAGGGAAAGCAGGAAAGATAATCATCTATAATGGCAAGACACAATTTTTAAAGAAATAACAATTGGGTGTAATTGCACAATTATGCTCACTAGAGGTTCCCATGTCGAAATCATTTATTTCTCCAAATGTCTAAAAAGTCTTGGAAAATCATTCCAAGGTATTTGAGACTCCCAAAGGCCTCCAACCTATTCATGACCACGATCATGCTATTGATTTGATTCTAGGAAGTGTTCCTCCAAACATTAGGTCTTACAAATATCCCCATGCCCAAAATAATTAAATTGAATGTATGCTTGCAAAAATGCTAAAGGCTAGTATAATTCAAACTAGTCAAAGTTCTTTCTCTTCTCTAGTAGTATCGGTGCACAAGAAGGATGGATCATGGTGCATGTGTATGGATTATAGGGATATCAACAAGCTCACTATTAAATATAGATTTCCCATTATTTTTATTCATGAATTATTGGATGAATTACATGGATCAATTTACTTCACCAAGTTGGAGCTTCGTTCAGGATATCATCAAATCAGAATGAAGACTGATGACATTCTAAAAATTACATTTAGAACTCATGAGATATTTTATTCATGCCTTTTGGCCTTATAATGCACCTTCTACATTTAAATTTTTGATGAATCCCATTTTCAAACCTTCCTTAGAGAATTTATGTTAGTATTTTTTGATGATATACTAATCTACAACAAGTCTTGGAAGGATCATGTTCAACATGTTGATACAGTGCTCAAACTATTGGAGGAGAAAAAATTATATGCAAGAACCTCCAAATGTTTCTTTGAAGTATAGGAGGTGGAATATCAGGGTCATATTATATCTCATGAAGGTGTTGAGGTAGACCCTAGCAAAATTAAAGCTATTAACGAATGGAAAATCCCCACATCCATAAAGCATCTGCGAGGATTTATCGAGTTGATAGGGTATTATCACAAGTTTATTAAGAATTATGGAATAATTACATCACCTCTAACAAAATTACAAAATAAAGATGCATTTTCTTGGACTCCAGAAGCAACCAAGGCCTTTGAACATCTTAAAGAGGAAATGTGCCAAGCATCAGCCTTAGATAAGCCAGACTTCACAAAAACCTTTATTGTGGAATGTGATGCCTCAAGAAGTTGAATTGGTGTTGTTTTAATGCTAGAAGGAAGACCCATTGCTTTTGAAAGTCATCCAATCAAATGAAACTATTTACACAAAGTTATTTATGAGAGGCAAATGTTGGTAATACTGCTTGCACTTAAGAAATGGAGACCTTACCTAACGGGAAGACACTTCAAGGTAAAAATGGGTCATGATAGTATTAAATACTTTCTAGAACAAACATTGTCATTAGATGAGTTGAAAAAATTGATCAAAAATATGTTGGGTTATGACTTTGAAATCATCTACAAAAAATGGAAAAAAAATGTTGTTACAGATGTAGTCTCAAGAAAGGATGAGGATGTGGAAGCATTGCTTTCCGCCATTTCTATTATCCAACCAAATTGGATAACTAAAGAAAGGGATGAATGGAAGAATGAAGAAGAAGCATGGGCACTCATTCAAAATTTGCAACAAGATCCAAATACATCTAATACATTTAGCTAGAAAAAATATTAATTATGGTACAAATATTGCTAATAAATTTTTAATAATTCCCAACTCAAACAAAAGATTCTTCTGGAATTTCACACCTCTGCCTTAGGAGAGAAATTAGGATTTTTAAAAACTTACCATGGGGTTAAGAAGATTTTTTTTGGATAGCCTTAAATCTAATATTCAAAAGTTTGTGGCGGAATGGTTGGTTTTCCAACAAAATAAAGTCGAGACAATTAAGACCCCAAGTCTGTTACAACCTTTATCTATTCCATGTAAACATTGGGAGGAGGTTTCAATGGATATTATCACAGGTTTTGTTATGAAGCCAGATCAATAAAAGATAGAAAATATAGAAAATATAGATCAACGCCTTAGAATTCAGCCTCTTCGAGGGGGCAACCTCCTTTACATTACATAAATGAACAATTCTTGGATGATTCAAATGATAAAACCTCCTTTCTATATATAGGAGTCTAAGGAGTCACAATATAACCGAGCCAACCTAACAATAATAATATAAATCCACAAAAATAAAAATAGAGGGATTCTATGGGGCACAACAATAACAATATGGGGACAATAGGGGCACAACAATATTAATAAGGGGTACAACTACAATAGTAATGGGGTAATCACTAGTATTATAGTGACCCAACATGCCCCTCTCCTTCAAAAGAGTGTTGTCCTCAATGCTTGAGTAGTTTTCGATGCTTTTGTATAAAATTCTCATCCTCCCATGTGGAATCTTTAGCAGATAAGTTCTTCCACTTGATAATATACACTGAAATTGATCGATTTTGTAGCTGTCGAGTTCTTGTTTCTGTGACTGCTTCTGGTTCCAATATAAGTTTTCCTTCCTCGTCAAGTTCTAGAAATATTGTTTGAACTGGGAGCTTAACACCTATAAACTTCTTTAAACATGAAACATGGAAAACTGGGTGCAATCGAGAAGCTTCACGAAGCTCTAATTTGTATGCCATAGTACTAATCTTTTGCAACACCTTGTAAGGACCATAATACTTTGGTGATAATTTATTATCCTTCTTAGCTTGCTTGAGGGACATTTTCTTATATGGTTGTAGCGTCAAAAATACCCAATCACCTACATCAAAACTTCTTTGACAGCGATGTTGATCTACCTGTTGTTTCATTCTATTCTGTGCCAACACGAGGTTATCCTTTAAGAGTTGGAGGACTTGTTGTTGATGTTCGATGTGATGTTCCACTGCTTGAACCTTAGAATTTTCTCTTTAATATGATGTGATGGATGGTGGTTGATACCCATAAAGTGTCATAAATGGGGTCATTTTTGTTGTTGTATGGAAGGAAGTGTTATACCACCATTTAGCCAGAGGCACCATTTGACCCATTGTGTCTATTTATCAGATACAAATCAATGAAGATATCCTTCCAAACATTTTTTTACTGTCTCAATTTGCCCATCAGATTGAGGATAATAAGATGAGCTATGAGCTAACTTAGTACCAAGACAAGAAAATAATTTTGTCCTAAAATTTCCAGTGAAAATGGGATCTCTATCACTTACGATAATCTTCGGGTTTCCATGTATCTTTCGAATTGTTTCCATAAATGCACTAGAAACTATACTGGCTCTAAATGGATGTGATAATGCACAAAAGTGTGCATACTTGGTAAGTCTGTCAAGTACCACCATGATGACACTCTTTCCCTCAGACTTGGGTAAACCTGTGATAAAATCCATTGAAACCTCCTCCCAACGTTGGCTTGGAATGGATAAAGGTTGTAATAGACCGGTGTCTTAATTGTTTCAACTTTATTTTGTTGGCAAGCCAAACATTCTGCCACAAACTTTTGAATATCTGATTTATGGCCATCCCAAAAAAATTCCTTCTTAACCCTGTGGTAAGTTTTTAAAAATCCTAAGTGCCCTCCTAAGGGAGAAGTGTGCAATTCCATTAGAATCTTTTGTTTGAGTTGGGAATTCTTACAGAGGTATAAGCGATCTTTGTACCATAATGAATCATTTTTCCAGCTAAATGTATTGGATGTATTGGAATCTTGTTGTAACTTTCGATTAAGTGCCCACACATCTTCATCATTCTTCCATTCTTCCCTTGCTTCGTTTATCCAGTCTGGTTGGATAATAGAAATGGTGCACAACAATGCTTCCACATCCTCATCCTTTCTTGAGAGTGCATCTGCCACCACATTTTGCTTCCCTTTTTTGTAGATTATTTCAAAGTCATAACCCAACAACTTTGTGACCCGATTTTTTTGCTTTTTTGAGGATAATCTTTGTTCTAAAAAGTATTTAAGGCTATCATGATCCATTTTTACCTTGAGGTGTCTTCCCATTAGGTAGGGTCACCATTTCTTAAGTGCATGTAGTATTGCCAACATTTCCTTCTCATATATAGCTTTGTGTAAAAACTTTCCCTTGATTAGACGACTTTCAAAAGCAATGGGTCTTTCATCTTGCATTAAAACAGTACCAATTCCATTTCCTAAAGCATCACATTCCATAATAAAGGCTTTTGTGAAGTCCAGTGTAGCTAAGACCGATGCTTGGCACATTGCCTCTTTAAGATGTTCGAAGGCCTTTGCTGCTTCTGGAGTCCATGAAGATGCATCATTCTTCAATAATGTTGTTAGAGGTGCTGCTATTCTTCCATAATTCTTAACAAACTTATGATAATACCCTATCAACCTGAGAAATGCTCGTATATGATTTATGGATGTGGGGATTTTCCATTCCTTAATGGCTTTAATTTTGCTAGGGTCTACCTTAACTCCTTCATGAGATACAATATGACCAAGATATTCCACCTCTTGTACTCCAAAGAAACATTTGGATCTTTTTGCATATAATTGTTTCTCCTCCAATAGTTGTAGCACCTTGTCAGCATGTTCAACATGATCCTTCCAAGACTTGCTGTAGATTAGTATATCATCAAAAAATACTAACAAAAATTTTCTAAGGATGGTTTTGAAAATGGAATTCATCAAACCTTGAAATGTAGAAGGTGCATTGGTAAGGCCAAAAGGCATGACCAAAAATTCATAATGACCCTCATGAGTTCTAAATTTTGTTTTTGGAATGTCTTCAGTCTTCATTCTGATTTGATGATATCCTGAATGAAGATCCAATTTTGTGAAGTAAATTGATCCATGCAATTCATCAATTATAGGAATGGGAAACTTATCTTTAATAGTGAGCTTGTTGTGCTCCCTATAATTCGGACACATGCGCCATGATCCATCCTTCTTGTGCACCAATACTACTGAAGTAGAGAAAGAACTTTGACTCGGTTGAATTATACCAACCTCTAGCATTTCTGCAACCATACGTTCAATTTCACTCTTTTGGGCATAGGGATATCTGTACGGCCTGATGTTTGGAGGAACACTTCCTGGAATCAGTTGAATAGCATGATCATGATCACAAATAGGTGGGAGACCTTTGGGAGTCTC